>CAKAJE020000754.1:0-62677 GCA_916610135.2 Macropis europaea
GAAGCGGCATCTTAAAGCGCGTGGAATGGCGGGTAAAATGCACTATTAAACTTCGATGATAGGGCAATCAGAGACCCGAATAGATCATTTTATATTTGGTTTAATATATGGATTCAGGGAAATTCTATCACATTTGTTCAATTTACGTCGCTCCTTATTCAGATAGCGTATTGGGCTAAGCGGCATCTCAAGGCGCATGAACTGAGGAGTAGAATGCACTATTAAACTTCTAGGGTAGGGCAAACAGAGACCCGATTAGATCATTTTATATTATGGTTAATTTAAGAATTCAGCGGGATTCTATCACATTTGTTCAATTTACGTCGCTCCTATATCAGATAGCGTATTGGGCTAAGCGGCATCTCAAAGCGCATGAAATGGCGAGTAAAATGCACTATTATACTTCTAGGGTAAGGCAAACAGAGACCCGATTAGATCATTTTATATTACGTTTAATATAAGAATTCAGCGAAATTCTATCACATTTGTTCAATTTACGTCGCTCATATTTCAGATAGCGTATTGGGCTAAGCGGCAGCTCAAAGCGCATGAAATGGAGAGTAAAATGCACTACTAAACTTCTATGATAGGGCAGTCAGAGACCCGATTAGATCATTTTATACTTTGTTTAATATAAGATTTCAGAGAAATCCTATCACATTTGTTCAATTTATGTCGCTCCTATTTCAGATAGCGTATTGGGCTATGCGGTATCTCAAAGCGCATGAAATGGCAAGTAAAATGCACTATTAAACTTGTATGATAGGGCAATCAGAGACCCGATTAGATCATTTTATATTTTGTTTAATATACGATTTCAGGGAAATTCTATCACATTTGTTCAATTCATGTCGCTCATATTTCAGATAGCGTATTGGGCTATGCGGCATCTCAAAGCGCATGAAATGGCGAGTAAAATGCACTATTAAACTCCTAGGGTAGGGCAATCAGAGACCTGATTAGATCATTTTATATTACGGTTAATATAAGAATTCAGCGTAATGCTATCACATTCGTTCAATTTACGTCGCTCCTATTTCAGATAGCGTATTGGGCTAAGCGGCATCTCAAAGCGCATGAAATGGCGAGTAAAATGCACTATTAACCTTCTGGGGTAGGGCGAACAGAGACCCGATTATATCATTTTACATTATGGTTAATAAAAGAATTCAGCGAAATTCTATCACATTTGTTCAATTTACGTCGCTCCTATTACAGATAGCGTATTGGGCCAAGCGGCATCTCAAAGCGCATGAAATTACGAGTGAAATGCACTATTAAACATCTAGGGTAGGGCAAACAGAGACCCGATTAGATCATTTTATATTTTGGTTAATATATGAATTCAGCGAAATTCTATCACATTTGTTGAATTTACGTCGCTCCTATTTCAGATAGCGTACTGGACTAAGCGGCATCTTAAAGCGCGTGAAATGGCGAGTAAAATGCACTATTAAACTCCTATGGTAGGGCAATCAGAGACCCGATCAGATCATTTTATATTTTGGTTAATCTAAGAATTCGAGGAAATTCTATCACATTTGTTCAACTTACGTCGCTCCTATTTCAGATAGCGTATTCGGCTAAGCGGCATCTCAAAGCGCATGAAATGGCGAGTAAAATGCACTATTATACTTCTAAGGTAGGGCAAACAGAGACCCGATTAGATCATTTTGTATTATGGTTAATTTAAGAATTCAGCAAAATTCTATCACATTTGTTCAATTTACGTCGCTCCTATTTCAGATAGCGTACTGGGCTAGGCGGCATCTTAAAGCGTGCGGAATGGCGAGTAAAATGCACTATTCAACTTCTATGATAGGGCAATCAGAGACCCGATTAGATCATTTTATATTTTGGTTTATATAAGAATTCAGCCAAATTCTATCACATTTGTTCAATTTACGTCGTTCCTATTTCAGATAGCGTACTGGGCTAGGCGGCACCATAAAGCGCGTGGAATGGCGAGTAAAATGCACTATTAAGCTTCTATGATAGGGCAATAAGAGACCCGATTAGATCATTTTATATTTTGGTTGATATAAGAATTCAGCGAAATTCCATCACATTTATTCAATTTACGTCGCTCCTATTTCAGATAGCTTATAGAGCTAAGCGGCATCTCAAAGCGCATGAAATGAGGAGAGAAATGCACTATTAAACTTCTAGGGTAGGGCGAACAGAGACCCGATTAGATCATTTTACATTAAGGTTAATATAAGAATTCAGGGAAATTCTATCACATTTGTTCAATTTACGTCGCTCCAATTTCAGATAGCGTATTGGGCTAAGCGGCATCTCAAAGCGCATGAAATGGCGAGTAAAATGCACTATTATACTTCTAGGCTAGGGCGAACAGAGACCCGATTAGATCATTTTATATTACGGATAATATAAGAATTCAGGGAAATTCTATCACATTTGTTCAACTTCCGCCGCACCTGCTTGAGATAGCGTACTGGGCTAGGCGGCATCTTAAAGCGCGTGGAAGGGCGAGTAAAATGCACTATTAAACTTCTAGGCTAGGGCGAACAGAGACCCGATTAGATCATTGTATATTATGGTTAATTTAAGAATTCAACGAAATTCTATCACATTTGTTCAATTTACGTCGCTCCTATTCCAGATAGCGTATTGGGCTAAGCGGCACCTCAAAGCGCATGAAATGGCGAGTAAAATGCACTATTAAACTTCTAGGGTAAGGCAAACAGAGACCCGATTAGATCATATTACATTGTGGTTAATAAAAGTATTCAGCGAAATTCTATCACATTTGTTAAATTTACGTCGCTCCTATTTCAGATAGTGTATTGGGCTAAGCGGCATCTCAAAGCGCATGAAATGACCAGTGAAATGCACTATTAAACTTCTAGGGTAAGGCAAAGAGAGTCCCGATTAGATCATATTACATTATGGTTAATAAAAGAATTCAGCGAAATTCTATCACATTTGTTAAATTTACGTCGCTCCTATTTCAGATAGTGTATTGGGCTAAGCGGCATCTCAAAGCGCATGAAATGACCAGTGAAATGCACTATTAAACTTCTAGGGTAAGGGAAAGAGAGAACCGATTAGGTCATTTTATATTACGGTTAATATAAGAATACAGCAAAATTCTGTCACATTTGTTCAATTTACGTTGCTCCTATTTCAGATAGCGTACTGGGCTTGGCGGCATCTTAAAGCGCGTGGAATGACGAGTGAAATGCACTATTAAACTTCCAGGGTAGGGCAACCAGAGACCCGATTAGATCATTTTATATTACCGTTAATTTAAGAATTCAGCAAAATTCTATCACATTTGTTCAATTTACGTCGCTCCTATATCAGATAGCGTACTGGGATAGGCGGCATCTCAAGGCGCATGAAATGGCGAATAAAATGCACTATTAATCTTCTCGGCTAGGACGAACAGAGACCCGATTAGATCATTTAACATTATGGTTAATAAAAGAATTCAGCGAAATTCTATCACATTTGTTAAATTTACGTCGCTCCTATTTCAGATAGCGTATTGGGCTAAGCGGCATCTCAAAGCGCGTGGAATGGCGAGTAAAATGCACTATTAAAGTTGTAGGCTAGGGCGAACAGAGACCCGGTTAGATCATTTTACATTATGGTTAATAAAAGAATTCAGCGAAATTCTATCACATTTGTTCAATTTACGTCGCTCCTATTTCAGATATCGTATTGGGCTAAGCGGTATCTCAAAGTGCATGAAATGAGGAGTAAAATGCACTATTAAAGTTCTAGTGTAGGGCAAACAGAGACCCGATTAGATCATTTTACATTATGGTTAATAAAAGAATTCACCGAAATTCTATCACATTTGTTCAATTTACGTCGCTCCTATTTCAGATGGCGTATTGGGCTAAGCGGCATCTCAAAGCGCATGAAATGGCGAGTAAAATACACTATTAAACTTCTATGGTAGGGCAAACAGAGACCCGATTAGATCATTTTATATTATGGTTAATTTAAGAATTCAGCAAAATTCTATCACATTTGTTCAATTTACGTCGCTCCTATTTCAGATAGCGTACTGGGCTAGGCGGCATCTCAAAGCGCATGAAATGGCGAGTAAAATGCACTATTATACTTCTAGGCTAGGGCGAACAGAGACCCGATTAGATCATTTTATATTACGGATAATATAAGAATTCAGCGTAATTCTATCACATTTGTTCAACTTACGCCGCACCTGCTTGAGATAGCGTACTGGGCTAGGCGGCATCTTAAAGCGCGTGGAAGGGCGAGTAAAATGCACTATTAAACTTCTAGGCTAGGGCGAACAGAGACCCGATTAGATCATTTTATATTATGGTTAATTTAAGAATTCGGCAAAAAACTATCACATTCGTTCAATTTACGTGGCTCCTATTTCAGATAGCGTATTGTGCTAAGCGGCATCTCAAAGCGCATGAAATGAGGAGTAAAATGCACTATTAAAGTTCTAGGGTAGGGCAAACAGAGACCCGACTAGATCATTTTATATTATGGTTAATTTAAGAATTCAGCGAAATACTATCACAATCGTTCAATTTACGTCGCTCCTATTTCAGATAGCGTATTGGGCAAAGCGGCATCTCAAAGCGCATGAAATGACGAGTAAAATGCACTATTAAACTTCTAGGGTAGGACAAGCAGTGACCCGATTAGATCATTTTATATTATGGTTAATTTAAGAATTCGGCAAAATTCTATCACATTTGTTCAACTTACGTCGCTCCTATTTCAGATAGCGTATTGGGCTAAGCGGCATCTCAAAGCGCATGAGATGGCGAGTAAAATGCACTATTAAACTTCTAGGGTAGGGCGAACAGAGACCCGATTAGATAATTTTATATTATGGTTAATTTAAGAATTCAGCAAAATTCTATCACATTTGCTCAATTTACGTCGCTCCTATTTCAGATAGCGTACTGGGCTAGGCGGCATCTTAAAGCGCGTGGAATGGCGTGTAAAATGCACTATTAAAATTCTATGATAGGGCAATCAGAGACCCGATTAGATCATTTTATATTATGGTTAATTAAAGAATTCAGCAAAGTTCTATCACATTTGTTCAATTTACGTCGCTCCTATTTCAGATAGCGTACTGGGCTAGGCGGCAACTTAAAGCGGGTTGAATGGCGAGTAGAATGCACTATTAAAATTCTATGATAGGGCAATCAGAGACCCGATTAGATCATTTTATATTTTGGTTAATATAAGAATTCAGCGAAATTCTATCACATTTGTTCAATTTACGTCGCTCCTATTACAGATAGCTTATTGGGCTCAGCGGCATCTCAAAGCGCATGAAATGACGAGTGAAGTGCACTATTAAACTTCTAGGCTAGGGCGAACAGAGACCCGAGCAGATCATTTTACATTATGGTTAATAAAAGAATTCAGCGAAATTCTATCACATTTGTTCAACTTATGTCGCTCCTATTTCAGATAGCGCATTGGGCTAAGCGACATCTCAAAGCGCATGAAATGGCGAGTGAAATGCACCATTAGACTTCTATGGTAGGGCGAACAGAGACCCGATTAGATCATTTTATATTTTGGTTAATATAAGAATTCAGTGAAATTCTATCACATTTGTTCAATTTAAGTCGCTCCTATTCCAAATAGCGTACTGGGCTCAGCGGCATCTCAAAGCGCATGAAATGGCGAGCAAAATGCACTATTAAACTTCTAGGGTAGGGCAAACAGAGACCCGATTAGATCATTTTATGTTATGGTTAATTTAAGAATTCAGCGAAATTCTATCACATTTGTTCAACTTACGTCGCTCCTATTTCAAATAGCGTATTGGGCTAAGCGGCATCTCAAAGCGCATAAAATGGCGAGCAAAATGCACTATTAAACTTCGAGGGTAGGGCAAACAGAGACCCGATTAGATCATTTTGTACTATGGTTAATTTAAGAATTCAGCAAAATTCTATCTAATTTGTTCAATTTACGTCGCTCCTATTGCAGATAGCGAACTGGGCTATGCGGCATCTTAAAGCGCTCGGAATGGCGAGTAAAATGCACTATTAAACTTCTATGCTAGGGCAATCAGAGACCCGATTAGATCATTTTATATTTTGGGGTAATATAAGAATTCAGTGAAATTCTATCACATTTGTTCAATTTACGTCGCTCCTATTTCAGATAGCGTATTGGGCAAAGCGGCATCTCAAAGCGTATGAAATGGCGAATAAAATGCACTGTTAAAGTTCTAGGCTCGGGCGAACAGAGATCCGATTAGATCATTTTACATTATGGTTAATAAAAGAATTCAGCGAAATTCTATCACATTTGTTCAACTTATATCGCTCCAATTTCAGATAGCGTATTAGGCTAAGCGGCATCTCAAAGCGCATGAAATGACGAGTAAAATGCACTATTAAAGTTCTAGGTTAGGGCAAACAGAGACCCGATTAGATCATTTTATATTATGGTTAATTTAAGAATTGAGCGAAATTCTATCACATTCGTTCAATTTACGTCGCTCCTATTTCTGATAGCGTATTGGGCAAAGCGGCATCTCAAAGCGCATGAAATGACGAGTAAAATGCACTATTAAACTTCTAGGGTAGGGCAAGCAGAGACCCGATTAGATCATTTTATATTATGGTTAATTTAAGAATTCAGCAAAATTCTATCACATTCGTTCAATTTAGGTCGCTCCTATTTCAGATAGCGTATTGGGTTAAGCGGCATCTCAAAGCGCATGAAATGGCGAGTGAAATGCACTATAAGACTTCTATGCTAGGGCAATCAGAGACCCGATTAGGTCATTTTATATTTTGGTTAATATAAGAATTCAGTGAAATTCTATCACATTTGTTCAATTTACGTCGCTCCTATTTCAGATAGCTTATTGGGCTAAGCGGCATCTCAAAGCGCATGAAATGACGAGTGAAATGCACTATTAAACTTCTAGGATAGGGCGAACGGAGACCCGATTAGATCATTTTACATTAATGTTAATATAAGAATTCAGGGAAATTCTATCACATTTGTTCAATTTACGTCGCTCCTATTTCCGATAGCGTACTGGGCTGGCTGGCATCTTAAAGCGCGTGGAAGGGCGAGTAAAATGCACTACTAAACTTCTATGATACAGTAATCAGAGACCCGATTACATCATTTTATATTTTGTTTAATATAAGATTTCAGGGAAATTCTATCACATTTGTTCAATTTACGTCGATCCTATTTCAGATAGCGTATTGGGCTAAGCGGCATCTCAAAGCGCATGAAATGGCGAATAAAATGCACTATTAAACTTCTAGGCTAGGGCAAACAGAGACCCGATTAGATCATTTTACATTATGGTTAATAAAAGAATTCAGCGAAATTCTATCACATTTGTTCAACTTACGTCGCTCCTATTTCAGATAGCGTACTGCGCTAGGCGCCATCTTAAAGCGTGCGGAATGGCGAGTAAAATGCACTGCTCAACTTTTATGATAGGGCAATCAGAGACCCGATTAGCTCATTTTATATTTTGTTTAATATAAAATTTCATGGAAATTCTATCACATTTGTTCAATTTACGTCGCTCCTATTACAGATAGCTTATTGTGCTTAGCAGCATCTCAAAGTGCATGAAATGGCGAGTGAAATGCACTATTAGACTTCTATGGTAGGGCGAACAGAGACCCGATTAGATCATTTTACATTAAGGTTAATATAAGACTTCACGGAAATTCTATCACATTTGTTCAATTTACGTCGCTCCTATTTCAGATAGCGTATTGGGCTAAGCGGCATTTCAAAGCGCATGAAATGGCGAGTAAAATGCACTATTAAACTTCTAGGATAAGGCAAACAGAGACCCGATTAGATCATTTTATATTACGGTTAATATAAGAATTCAGCGTAATTCTATCACATTTGTTCATCTTACGTCGCTCCTATTTCAGATAGCGTACTGGGCTGGGCGGCATCTTAAAGCGCGTGGAAGGGCGAGTAAAATGCACTACTATACTTCTATGATACAGTAATCAGAGACCCGATTACATCATTTTATATATTGGTTAATATAAGAATTCAACGAAATTCTATCACATTTGTAAAATTTACGTCGCTCCTATTACAGATAGCTTATTGGGCTTAGCGGCATCTCAAAGCGCATGAAATGACGAGTGAAATGCACTATTAAACTTCTAGGGTAGGGCAAACAGAGACCCGATTAGATCATTTTATATTATGGTTAATTTAAGAATTCAGCAAAATTCTATCACATTTGCTCAATTTACGTCGCTCCTATTTCAGATAGCGTACTGGGCTAGGCGGCATCTTAAAGCGCGTGGAATGGCGTGTAAAATGCACTATTAAAATTCTATGATAGGGCAATCAGAGACCCGATTAGATCATTTTATATTATGGTTAATTAAAGAATTCAGCAAAATTCTATCACATTTGTTCAATTACCGCGCTCCTATTTCAGATAGCGTACTGGGCTAGGCGGCAACTTAAAGCTGGTTGAATGGCGAGTAGAATGCACTATTAAAATTCTATGATAGGGCAATCAGAGACCCGATTAGATCATTTTACATTTTGGTTAATATAAGAATTCAGCGAAATTCTATCACATTTGTTCAATTTACGTCGCTCCAATTACTGATAGCTTATTGGGCTCAGCGGCATCTCAAAGCGCATGAAATGACGAGTGAAATGCACTATTAAACTTCTAGGCTAGGGCGAACAGAGACCCGAGCAGATCATTTTACATTATGGTTAATAAAAGAATTCAGCGAAATTCTATCACATTTATTCAACTTACGTCGCTCCTATTTCAGGTAGCGTATTGGGCTAAGCGGCATCTCAAAGCGCATGAAATGGCGAGTGAAGTGCGCCATTAGACTTCTATGGTAGGGCGAACAGAGACCCGCTTAGATCATTTTATATTTTGGTTAATATAAGAATTCAGCGAAATTCTATCACATTTGTTCAACTTATATCGCTCCAATTTCAGATAGCGTATTAGGCTAAGCGGCATCTCAAAGCGCATGAAATGACGAGTAAAATGCACTATTAAAGTTCTAGAGTAGGGCAAACAGAGACCCGATTAGATCATTTCATATTATGGTTAATTTAAGAATTCAGCAAAATTCTATCACATTCGTTCAATTTAGGTCGCTCCTATTTCAGATAGCGTACTGGGATAGGCGGCATCTTAAAGCGCGTGGACTGCCTAGTAAAATCCACTATTAAACTTCTAGGCTAGGGCGAACAGAGACCAGATTAGATCATTTTACATTCTGGTTAATAAAATAATTCAGCGAAATTCTATCACATTTGTTCAACTTTCGCCGCTGATATTTCAGATAGCGTATTGGGCTAAGCGGCATCTCAAGGCGCATGAAATGGCGAGTAAAATTCACTATTAAACTTCTAGGGTAGGGCAATCAGTGACCCGATTAGATCATTTTATATTATAGTTAATTTAAGAATTCAGCGAAATTCTATCACATTTGTTCAATTTACGTCGCTCCTATTTCAGATAGCTTATTGGGCTAAGCGGCATCTCAAAGCGCATGAAATGACGAGTGAAATGCACTATTAAACATCTAGGATAGGGCGAACGGAGACCCGGTTAGATCATTTTACATTAATGTTAATATAAGAATTCAGGGAAATTCTATCACATTTGTTCAATTTACGTCGCTCCTATTTCCGATAGCGAACTGGGCTAGGCGGCATCATAAAGCGCGTGGAATGGCGAATAAAATGCACTACTAAACTTCTATGATAGGGCAATCAGAGACCCGATTAGATCATTTTATATTTTGTATAATATCAGATTTCAGGGAATTTGTATCACATTTGTTCAATTTACGTCGCTCCTAATTCAGATAGCGTATTCGGCTAAGCGGCATCTCAAAGCGCATGAAATGGCGAATGAAATGCACTCTTAAACTTCTAGGCTAGGGCGAACAGAGATCCGATCAGATCATTTTACATTATGGTTAATAAAAGAATTCAGCGAAATTCTATCATATTTGTTCAAGTTACGTCGCTCCTATTTCAGATAGCGTATTGGGCTAGGCGGCATCTCAAAGAGCATGAAATGGCGAGTAAAATGCACTATTAGACTTCTACGGTAGGGCGAACAGAGACCCAATTAAATCATTTTATATTATGGTTAATTTATGAATTCAGCAAAATTCTATCACATTTGTTCAATTTACGTCGCTCCTATTTCAGATAGCGTACTGGGTTCGGCCGCATCTTAAAGCGCGTGGAATGGCGAGTGAAATGCACTATTAAACTTCTATGGTAGGGCGAACAGAGACCCGATTAGATCGTTTTATATTATGGTTAATTTAAGAATTCAGCGAAATTCTATCACATTTGTTCAATTTACGTCGCTCCTATTTCAGATAGCGTATTGGGCTAAGCGGCATCTCAAAGCGCATGAAATGGCGAGTAAAATGCACTATTAAACTTCTACGATAAGGCAAACAGAGACCCGATTAGATCATTTTATATTACGGTTAATATAAAAATACAGCGTAATTCTATCACATTTGTTCAATTTACGTGGCCCCTATTTCAAATAGCGTATTGTGCTAAGCGGCATCTCAAGGCGCATGAAATGGCGAGTGAAATGCACTATTAGACTTCTATGGTAGAGCGAACAGAGACCCGGTTAGATCATTTTACATTAAGGTTAATATAAGAATTCAGGGAAATTCTATCACATTTGTTCAATTTACGTCGCCCTTATTTCAGATAGCGTATTGGGCTAAGCGGCATTTCAAAGTGCATGAAATGGGGAGTAAAATGCACTATTAAACTTCTAGGATAAGGCAAACAGAGACCCGATTAGATCATTTTATATTACGGTTAATATAAGAATTCAGCATAATTCTATCACATTTGTTCATCTTACGTCGCTCCTATTTCAGATAGCGTACTGGGCTGGGCGGCATCTTAAAGCGCGTGGAAGGGCGAGTAAAATGCACTACTAAACTTCTATGATACAGTAATCAGAGACCCGATTACATCATTTTATATTTTGTTTAATATAAGATTTCAGGGAAATTCTATCACATTTGTTCAATTTACGTCGCTCCTATTTCAGATAGCGTATTGGGCTAAGCGGCATCTCAAAGCGCATGAAATGGCGAATAAAATGCACTATTAAACTTCTAGGCTAGGGCGAACAGAGACCCGATTAGATCATTTTACATTATGGTTAATAAAAGAATTCAGCGAAATTCTATCACATTTGTTCAACTTACGTCGCTCCTATTTCAGATAGCGTACTGGGCTAGGCGCCATCTTAAAGCGCGCGGAATGGCGAGTAAAATGCACTGCTCAACTTTTATGATAGGGCAATCAGAGACCCGATTAGCTCATTTTATATTTTGTTTAATATAAAATTTCATGGAAATTCTATCACATTTGTTCAATTTACGTCGCTCCTATTACAGATAGCTTATTGTGCTTAGCGGTATCTCAAAGCGCATGAAGTGACGAGTGAAATGCACTATTAAACTTCTAGGGTAGGGCAAACAGAGACCCGATTATATCATTTTACATTATGGTTAATGTAAGAATTAAGCGAAATTCTATCACATTTGTTCAATTTACGTCGCTCCTATTTCAGATAGCTTATTGGGCTTAGCAGCATCTCAAAGCGCATGAAGTGACGAGTGAAATGCACTATTAAACTTCTTGGGTAGGGCAAACAGAGACCCGATTAGATCATTTTATATTATGGTTAATTTAAGAATTCAGCAAAATTCTATCACATTTGTTCAACTTACGTCGCTCCTATTTCAGATAGCGTACTGTGCTAGGCGGCATCTTAAAGCTCGTGGAATGGCTAGTAAAATGCACTACTAAACTTCTATGATAGGGCAATCAGAGACCCGATTAGATCATTTTATATTTTGTTTAATATAAGATTTCAGGGATATTGTATCACATTTGTTCAATTTACGTCGCTCCTATTTCAGATAGCGTATTCGGCTAAGCGGCATCTCAAAGCGCATGAAATGGCGAATAAAATGCACTACCAAACTTCTAGGCTAGGGCGAACAGAGACCCGATCAGATCATTTTACATTATGGTTAATAAAAGAATTCAGCGAAATTCTATCACATTTGTTCAAATTACGTCGCTCCTATTTCAGATGGGGTATTGGGCTAAGCGGCATCTCAAAGTGCATGAAATGGCGAGTGAAATGCACTATTAGACTTCTGTGGTAGGGCGAACAGAGACCCGATTAGATCATTTTACATTAAGGTTAATATAAGACTTCACGGAAATTCTATCACATTTGTTCAATTTACGTCGCTCCTATTTCAGATAGCGTATTGGGCTAAGCGGCATTTCAAAGCGCATGAAATGGCGAGTAAAATGCACTATTAAACTTCTAGGATAAGGCAAACAGAGACCCGATTAGATCATTTTATATTACGGTTAATATAAGAATTCAGCGTAATTCTATCACATTTGTTCATCTTACGTCGCTCCTATTTCAGATAGCGTACTGGGCTAGGCGGCATCTTAAAGCGCGTGGAAGGGCGAGTAAAATGCACTACTATACTTCTATGATACAGTAATCAGAGACCCGATTACATCATTTTATATATTGGTTAATATAAGAATTCAACGAAATTCTATCACATTTGTAAAATTTACGTCGCTCCTATTACAGATAGCTTATTGGGCTTAGCGGCTTCTCAAAGCGCATGAAATGACGAGTGAAATGCACTATTAAACTTCTAGGTTAGGGCAAACAGAGACCCGATTAGATCATTTTATATTATGGTTAATTTAAGAATTCAGCAAAATTCTATCACATTTGCTCAATTTACGTCGCTCCTATTTCAGATAGCGTACTGGGCTAGGCGGCATCTTAAAGCGCGTCGAATGGCGTGTAAAATGCACTATTAAAATTCTATGATAGGGCAATCAGAGACCCGATTAGATCATTTTATATTATGGTTAATTAAAGAATTCAGCAAAATTCTATCACATTTGTTCAATTTACGTCGCTCCTATTACAGATAGCTTATTGGGCTCAGCGGCATCTCAAAGCGCATGAAATGACGAGTGAAGTGCACTATTAAACTTCTAGGCTAGGGCGAACAGAGACCCGAGCAGATCATTTTACATTATGGTTAATAAAAGAATTCAGCGAAATTCTATCACATTTGTTCAACTTATGTCGCTCCTATTTCAGATAGCGCATTGGGCTAAGCGACATCTCAAAGCGCATGAAATGGCGAGTGAAATGCACCATTAGACTTCTATGGTAGGGCGAACAGAGACCCGATTAGATCATTTTATATTTTGGTTAATATAAGATTTCAGGGATATTGTATCACATTTGTTCAATTTACGTCGCTCCTATTTCAGATAGCGTATTCGGCTAAGCGGCATCTCAAAGCGCATGAAATGGCGAATAAAATGCACTACTAAACTTCTAGGCTAGGGCGAACAGAGACCCGATCAGATCATTTTACATTATGGTTAATAAAAGAATTCAGCGAAATTCTATCACATTTGTTGAATTTACGTCGCTCCTATTTCAGATAGCGTACTGGGCTAGGCGGCAACTTAAAGCGGGTTGAATGGCGAGTAGAATGCACTATTAAAATTCTATGATAGGGCAATCAGAGACCCGATTAGATCATTTTATATTTTGGTTAATATAAGAATTCAGCGAAATTCAATCACATTTGTTCAATTTACGTCGCTCCTATTACAGATAGCTTATTGGGCTCAGCGGCATCTCAAAGCGCATGAAATGACGAGTGAAATGCACTATTAAACTTCTAGGCTAGGGCGAACAGAGACCCGAGCAGATCATTTTACATTATGGTTAATAAAAGAATTCAGCGAAATTCTATCACATTTGTTCAACTTATGTCGCTCCTATTTCAGATAGCGTATTGGGCTAAGCGGCATCTCAAAGCGCATGAAATGGCGAGTGAAATGCACCATTAGACTTCTATGGTAGGGCGAACAGAGACCCGATTAGATCATTTTATATTTTGGTTAATATAAGAATTCAGCAAAATTCTATCACATTTGTTCAATTTACGTCGCTCCTATTTCAGACAGCGTACTGGGTTCGGCCGCATCTTAAAGCGCGTGGAATGGCGAGTGAAATGCACTATTAGGCTTCTATGGTAGGGCGAACAGAGACCCGATTAGATCGTTTTATATTATGGTTAATTTAAGAATTCAGCGAAATTCTATCACATTTGTTCAATTTATGTCGCTCCTATTTCAGATAGCGTATTGGGCTAAGCGGCATCTCAAAGCGCATGAAATGGCGAGTACAATGCACTATTAAACTTCTAGGATAAGGCGAACAGAGACCCGATTAGATCATTTTACATTAAGGTTAATATAAGAATTCAGGGAAATTCTATCACATTCGTTCAATTTACGTCGCTCCTGTTCCAGATAGCGTATTGGGCTATGCGGCATCTCAAAGCACATGAAATGGCGAGTACAATGCACTATTAAACTTCTAGGGTAGGGCAATCAGAGACCAGACTAGATCATTTTATACTTTGGTTAATATAAGAATTCAGCGAAATTCTATCACATTTGATCAATTTACGTCGCTCCTATTTCAGATAGCGTATTGGGCTAGGCGGCATCTCAAAGCGCATGAAATGACGAGTGAAATGCACTATTATACTTCTAGGGTAGGGCGAACAGAGACCCGAAGAGATCATTTTACATTAAGGTTAATATAAGTATTCAGCGAGATTCTATCACACTTGTTCAATTTACGTCGCTTCTATTTCAGACAGCGTACTGGGCTAGGCGACATCTTAAAGCGCGTGGAATGGCGAGTAAAATGCACTATTAACCTTCTATGATAGGGCAATCAGAGACCAGATTAGATCATTTTATACTTTGGTTAATATAAGAATTCAGCGAAATTCTATCACATTTGTTCAATTTACGTCGCTTCTATTTCAGATAGCGTATTGGGCTAAGCGGCATCTCAAAGCGCATGAAATGGCGAATAAAATGCACTATTAAACTTCAAGGCTACGGCGAACAGAGACCCGATTAGATCATTTTACATTATGGTTAATAAAAGAATTCAGCGTAATTCTATCACATTTGTTCAACTTACGTCGCTCCTATTTCAGATAGCGTACTGGGCTAGGCGCCATCTTAAAGCGCGTGGAATGGCGAGTAAAATGCACTGCTCAACTTTTATGATAGGGCAATCAGAGACCCGATTAGCTCATTTTATATTTTGTTTAATATAAGATTTCAGAGAAATTCTATCACATTTGTTCAATTTACGTCGCTCCTATTTCAGATAGCTTATTGGGCTAAGCGGCATGTCAAAGCGCATGAAATGACGAGTGAAATGCACTGTTAAACTTCTATGATAGGGCAATCAGAGACCCGATTAGATCATTTTATATTTTGTTTAATATAAGATTTCAGGGAAATTCTATCACATTTGTTCAATTTACGTCGCTCCTATTTCAGATAGCTTATTGGGCTAAGCGGCATCTGAAGGCGCATGAAATGGCGAGTGAAATGCACTATTAAACTTCTATGATAGGGCAATCAGAGACCCGATTAGATCATTTTATATTTTGGTTAATATAAGAATTCAACCAAATTCTATCACATTTGTACAATTTACGTCGCTTCTATTACAGATAGCTTATTGGGCTTATCGGCATCTCAAAGCGCATGAAATGACGAGTGAAATGCACTATTAAACTTCTAGGGTAGGGCAAACAGAGACGCGATTAGGTCATTTTATATTATGGTTAATTTAAGAATTCAGCAAAATTCTATCACATTTGTTCAAGTTACGTCGTTCCTATTTCAGATAGCGTCCTGGGCTAAGCGGCATCTAAAAGCGCATGAAATGGCGAGTATAATGCACTATTATACTTCTAGGATAAGGCAAACAGAGACCCGATTAGATCATTTTATATTACGGTTAATATAAGAATTCAGCGTAATTCTATCACATTTGTTCAACTTACGTCGTTCCTATTTCAGATAGCGTACTGGGCTAGGCGGCATCTTAAAGCGCGTGGAATGGCGAGTAAAATGCACTGTTAAAATTCTGTGATAGGGCAGTCAGAGACCCGATTAGATCATTTTATATTATGGTTAATTTAAGAATTCAGCAAAATTCTATCACATTTGTCCAATTTACGTCGCTCCTATTTCAGATAGCGTACTACGCTAGGCGGCATCTTAAAGCGGGTTGAATGGCGAGTATAATACACTATTATACTTCTAGGATAAGGCAAACAGAGACCCGATTAGATCATTTTATGTTATGGTTAATTTAAGAATTCAGCTAAATTCTATCACATTTGTTCAACTTACGTCGCTCCTATTTCAAATAGCGTAGTGGGCTAAGCGGCATCTCAAAGCGTATGAAATGTCGAATAAAATGCACTATTAAAGTTCTAGGCTCGGGCGAACAGAGATCCGATTAGATCATTTTACATTATGGTTAATAAAAGAATTCAGCGAAATTCTATCACATTTGTTCAACTTATATCGCTCCAATTTCAGATAGCGTATTAGCCTAAGCGGCATCTCAAAGCGCATGAAACGACGAGTAAAATGCACTATTAAAGTTCTAGGGTAGGGCAAACAGAGACCCGATTAGATCATTTTATATTATGGTTAATTTAAGAGTTGAGCGAAATTCTATCACATTTGTTCAACTTACGTCGCTCCTATTTCAGATAGCGTATTGGACTATGCGGCATCTCAAAGCACATGAAATGGCGAGTAAAATGCACTATTAAACTTCTAGGGTAAGTCAAACAGAGACCCGATTAGATCATTTTATATTATGGTTAATTTAAGAATTCAGTGAAATTCTATCACACTTGTTCAATTTACGTCGCTCCTATTTCAGATAGCGTATTGGGCTGAGCGGCATTTCAAAGCGCATGAAATGGCGAGTAAAATGCCCTATTAAACTTCTAGGATACGGCAAACAGAGACCCGATTAGATCATTTTATATTATGGTTAATTTAAGATGTCAGCAAAATTTTATCACATTTGTTCAATTTACGTCGCTCCTATTTCAGATAGCGTAATGGGCTAGGCGGCATGTTAAAGCGCGTGGAATGGCGAGTAGAACGCACTATTAAACTTCTAGGCTAGGGCGAACAGAGACCCGAGCAGATCATTTTACATTATGGTTAATAAAAGAATTCAGCGAAATTCTATCACATTTGTTCAACTTACGTCGCTCCTATTTCAGATAGCGTATTGGGCTAAGCGGCATTTCAAAGCGCATGAAATGGCGAGTGAAATTCACCATTAGACTTCTATGGTAGGGCGAACAGAGACCCGATTAGATCATTTTATATTTTGGTTAATATAAGAATTCAGTGAAATTCTATCACATTTGTTCAATTTAAGTCGCTCCTATTTCAATTAGCGTACTGGGCTCAGCGGCATCTCAAAGCGCATGAAATGGCGAGCAAAATGCACTATTAAACTTCTAGGGTAGGGCAAACAGAGACCCGATTAGATCATTTTATGTTATGGTTAATTTAAGAATTCAGCGAAATTCTATCACATTTGTTCAACTTACGTCGCTCCTATTTCAAATAGCGTATTGGGCTAAGCGGCATCTCAAAGCGCATGAAATGGCGAGCAAAATGCACTATTATACTTCTAGGATAAGGCAAACAGAGACCCGATTAGATCATTTTGAACTATGGTTAATTTAAGAATTCAGCAAAATTCTATCACATTTGTTCAATTTACGTCGGTCCTATTGCAGATAGCGAACTGGGCTATGCGGCATCTTAAAGCGCTCGGAATGGCGAGTAAAATGCATTATTAAACTTCTATGCTAGGGCAATCAGAGACCCGATTAGATCATTTTATATTTTGGTTAATATAAGAATTCAGTGGAATTCTATCACATTTGTTCAATTTACGTCGCTCGTATTTCAGATAGCGTATTGGGCAAAGCGGCATCTCAAAGCGTATGAAATGGCGAATAAAATGCACTATTAAAGTTCTAGGCTAGGGCGAACAGAGATCCGATTAGATCATTTTACATTATGGTTAATAAAAGAATTCAGCGAAATTCTATCACATTTGTTCAACTTATATGGCTCCTATTTCAGATAGCGTATCAGGCTAAGCGGCATCCCAAAGCGCATAAAACGACGAGTAAAATGCACTATTAAAGTTCTAGGGTAGGGCAAACAGAGACCCGATTAGATCATTTTATATTATGGTTAATTTAAGAATTGAGCGAAATTCTATCACATTTGTTCAACTTACGTCGCTCTTAATTTAGATGGCGTACTGGGCTAGGCGGCATCCTAAAGCGCGTGGAATGGCGAGTAAAATGCACTGCTAAACTTCTATGATAGGGCAATCAGAGACCCGATTAGATCATTTTATATTTTGTTTAATATAAGATTTCAGGGAAATTCTATCACATTTGTTTAATTTACGTCGCTCCTATTTCAGATAGCGTATTGGGCGAAGCGGCATCTCAAAGCGCATGAAATGGCGACTAAAATGCACTATTAAACTTCTAGGGTAGGGCAAGCAGAGACCCGATTAGATCATTTTATATTATGGTTAATTTAAGCAATTAGCAAAATTCTATCACATTCGTTCAATTTAGGTCGCTCCTATTTCAGATAGCGTACTGGGATAGGCGGCATCTTAAAGCGCGTGGAATGTCTAGTAAAATCCACTATTAAACTTCTAGGCTAGGGCGAACAGAGACCAGATTAGATCATTTTACATTCTGGTTAATAAAATAATTCAGCGAAATTCTATCACATTTGTTCAACTTTCGTCGCTGATATTTCAGATAGCGTATTGGGCTAAGCGGCATCACAAAGCGCATGAAACGACGAGTAAAATGCACTATTAAAGTTCTAGGGTAGGGCAAACAGAGACCCGATTAGATCATTTTATATTATGGTTAATTTAAGAGTTGAGCGAAATTCTATCACATTTGTTCAACTTACGTCGCTCCTATTTCAGATAGCGTATTTGACTATGCGGCATCTCAAAGCACATGAAATGGCGAGTAAAATGCACTATTAAACTTCTAGGGTAAGTCAAACAGAGACCCGATTAGATCATTTTATATTATGGTTAATTTAAGAATTCAGTGAAATTCTATCACACTTGTTCAATTTACGTCGCTCCTATTTCAGATAGCGTATTGGGCTGAGCGGCATTTCAAAGCGCATGAAATGGCGAGTAAAATGCCCTATTAAACTTCTAGGATACGGCAAACAGAGACCCGATTAGATCATTTTATATTATGGTTAATTTAAGATGTCAGCAAAATTTTATCACATTTGTTCAATTTACGTCGCTCCTATTTCAGATAGCGTAATGGGCTAGGCGGCATGTTAAAGCGCGTGGAATGGCGAGTAGAATGCACTATTAAACTTCTAGGCTAGGGCGAACAGAGACCCGAGCAGATCATTTTACATTATGGTTAATAAAAGAATTCAGCGAAATTCTATCACATTTGTTCAACTTACGTCGCTCCTATTTCAGATAGCGTATTGGGCTAAGCGGCATCTCAAAGCGCATGAAATGGCGAGTGAAATTCACCATTAGACTTCTATGGTAGGGCGAACAGAGACCCGATTAGATCATTTTATATTTTGGTTAATATAAGAATTCAGTGAAATTCTATCACATTTGTTCAATTTAAGTCGCTCCTATTTCAATTAGCGTACTGGGCTCAGCGGCATCTCAAAGCGCATGAAATGGCGAGCAAAATGCACTATTAAACTTCTAGGGTAGGGCAAACAGAGACCCGATTAGATCATTTTATGTTATGGTTAATTTAAGAATTCAGCGAAATTCTATCACATTTGTTCAACTTACGTCGCTCCTATTTCAAATAGCGTATTGGGCTAAGCGGCATCTCAAAGCGCATGAAATGGCGTGCAAAATGCACTATTAAACTTCTAGGGTAGGGCAAACAGAGACCCGATTAGATCATTTTGAACTATGGTTAATTTAAGAATTCAGCAAAATTCTATCACATTTGTTCAATTTACGTCGCTCCTATTGCAGATAGCGAACTGGGCTATGCGGCATCTTAAAGCGCTCGGAATGGCGAGTAAAATGCATTATTAAACTTCTGTGCTAGGGTAATCAGAGACCCGATTAGATCATTTTATATTTTGGTTAATATAAGAATTCAGTGAAATTCTATCACATTTGTTCAATTTACGTCGCTCCTATTTCAGATAGCGTATTGGGCAAAGCGGCATCTCAAAGCGTATGGAATGGCGAATAAAATTCACTATTAAAGTTCTAGGCTCGGGCGAACAGAGATCCGATTAGATCATTTTACATTATGGTTAATAAAAGAATTCAGCGAAATTCTATCACATTTGTTCAACTTATATCGCTCCAATTTCAGATAGAGTATTAGGCTAAGCGGCATCTCAAAGCGCATGAAATGACGAGTAAAATGCACTATTAAAGTTCTAGGGTACGGCAAACAGAGACCCGATTAGATCATTTTATATTATGGTTAATTTAAGAATTGAGCGAAATTCTATCACATTCGTTCAATTTACGTCGCTCCTATTTCAGATAGCGTATTGGGCTAAGCGGCACCTCAAAGCGTATGAAATGGCGAATAAAATGCACTATTAAAGTTCTAGGCTAGGGCGAACAGAGATCCGATTAGATCATTTTACATTATGGTTAATAAAAGAATTCAGCGAAATTCTATCACATTTGTTCAACTTATATGGCTCCTATTTCAGATAGCGTATCAGGCTAAGCGGCATCCCAAAGCGCATAAAACGACGAGTAAAATGCACTATTAAAGTTCTAGGGTAGGGCAAACAGAGACCCGATTAGATCATTTTATATTATGGTTAATTTAAGAATTGAGCGAAATTCTATCACATTTGTTCAACTTACGTCGCTCTTAATTTAGATGGCGTACTGGGCTAGGCGGCATCCTAAAGCGCGTGGAATGGCGAGTAAAATGCACTGCTAAACTTCTATGATAGGGCAATCAGAGACCCGATTAGATCATTTTATATTTTGTTTAATATAAGATTTCAGGGAAATTCTATCACATTTGTTTAATTTACGTCGCTCCTATTTCAGATAGCGTATTGGGCGAAGCGGCATCTCAAAGCGCATGAAATGGCGACTAAAATGCACTATTAAACTTCTAGGGTAGGGCAAGCAGAGACCCGATTAGATCATTTTATATTATGGTTAATTTAAGCAATTAGCAAAATTCTATCACATTCGTTCAATTTAGGTCGCTCCTATTTCAGATAGCGTACTGGGATAGGCGGCATCTTAAAGCGCGTGGAATGTCTACTAAAATCCACTATTAAACTTCTAGGCTAGGGCGAACAGAGACCAGATTAGATCATTTCACATTCTGGTTAATAAAATAATTCAGCGAAATTCTATCACATTTGTTCAACTTTCGTCGCTGATATTTCAGATAGCGTATTGGGCTAAGCGGCATCTCAAAGGGCATGAAATGGCGAGTAAAATGCACTATTAAACTTCTAGGGTAGGGCAATCAGTGACCGGATTAGATCATTTTATATTATACTTAATTTAAGAATTGATCGAAATTCTATCACATTTGTTCAATTTACGTCGCTCCTATTTCAGATAGCTTATTGGGCTAAGCGGCATCTCAAAGCGCATGAAATGACGAGTGAAATGCACTATTAAACTTCTAGGATATGGCGAACGTAGACCCGATTAGATCATTTTACATTAATGTTAATATAAGAATTCAGGGAAATTCAATCACATTTGTTCAATTTACGTCGCTCCTATTTCCGATAGCGTACTGGGCTAGGCGGCATCTTAAAGCGGGTGGAATGGGGAGTAAAATGCATTACTAAACTTCTATGATAGGGCAATCAGAGACCCGATTAGATCATTTTATATTTTGTATAATATCAGATTTCAGGGAATTTGTATCACATTTGTTCAATTTACGTCGCTCCTAATTCAGATAGCGTATTCGGCTAAGCGGCATCTCAAAGCGCATGAAGTGGCGAATGAAATGCACTCTTAAACTTCTAGGCTAGGGCGAACAGAGACCCGATCAGATCATTTTACATTATGGTTAATAAAAGAATTCAGCGAAATTCTATCACATTTGTTCAACTTACGTCGCTCCTATTTCGGATAGCGTACTGGGTTCGGCCGCATCTTAAAGCGCGTGGAATGGCGAGTGAAATGCACTATTAGACTTCTATGGTAGGGCGAACAGAGACCCGATTAGATCGTTTTATATTATGGTTAATTTAAGAATTCAGCGAAATTCTATCACATTTGTTCAATTTACGTCGCTCCTATTTCAGATAGCGTATTGGGCTAAGCGGCATCTCAAAGCTTATGAAATGACGAGTAAAATGCACTATTAAACTTCTAGGATAAGGCAAACAGAGACCCGATTAGATCATTTTATATTACGGTTAATATAAGAATTCAGCGTCATTCTATCACATTTGTTCAATTTACGTCGCCCCTATTTCAAATAGCGTATTGTGCTAAGCGGCATCTCAAAGCGCATGAAATGGCGAGTGAAATGCACTATTAGACTTCTATGGTAGGGCGAACAGAGACCCGATTAGATCATTTTACATTAAGGTTAATATAAGAATTCAGGGAAATCCTATCACATTTGTTCAATTTACGTCGCTCCTAATTTAGATAGCGTACTGGTCTAGGCGGCATCTTAAAGCGTTTGGAATGGCGAGTAAAATGCACTGCTAAACATCTATGATAGGGCAATCAGAGACCCGATCAGATCATTTTATATTTTGTTTAATATAAGATTTCAGGGAAATTCTATCACATTTGTTTAATTTACGTCACTCCTACTTCAGATAGCGTATTGGGCGAAGCGGCATCTCAAAGCGCATGAAATGGCGACTAAAATGCACTATTAAACTTCTAGGGTAGGGCAAGCAGAGACCCGATTAGATCATTTTATATTATGGTTAATTGAAGAATTCAGCAAAATTCTATCACATTCGTTCAATTTAGGTCGCTCCTATCCCAGATAGCGTACTGGGATAGGCGGCATCTTAAAGCGCGTGGAATGCCGAGTAAAATCCACTATTAAACTTCTAGGCTAGGGCGAACAGAGACCAGATTAGATCATTTTACATTCTGGTTAATAAAATAATTCAGCGAAATTCTATCACATTTGTTCAATTTACGTCGCTCATATGTCAAATAGCGAACTGGGCTATGCGCCATCTTAAAGCGCGCGGAATGGCGAGTAAAATGCACTATTATACTTCTATGCTAGGGCAAGCAGAGACCCGATTAGATCATTTTATATTATGGTTAATTTAAGAATTCAGCAAAGTTCTATCACATTCGTTCAATTTAGGTCGATCCTATTTCAGATAGCGTATTGGGCTAAGCGGCATCTCAAAGCGCATGAAATGGCGAGTGAAATGCACTATAAGACTTCTATGCTAGGGCAATCAGAGACCCGATTAGATCATTTTATATTTTGGTTAATATAAGAATTCAGTGAAATTCTATCACATTTGTTCAATTTACGTCGCTCGTATTTCAGATAGCGTATTGGGCTAAGCGGCATCTCAAAGCGTATGAAATGGCGTATAAACTGCACTATTAAACTTCTAGGGTAGGGCAAACAGAGACCCGATTAGATCATTTTATATTATGGTTAATTTAAGAATTCAACGAAATTCTATCACGTTTGTTCAACTTACGTCGCTCCTATTTCAGATAGCGTATTGGGCTAGGCGGCATATTAAAGCGCGCGGATTGGCGAGTAAAATGCACTTTTAAACTTCTATGATAGTGCAATCAGAGACCCGATTAGATCATTTTATATTTTGGTTAATATAAGAATTCAGCGAAATTCTATCACATTTGTTCAATTTACGTCGCTCCTGTTTCAGATAGCTTATTGGGCTAAGCGGCATCTCAAAGTGCATGAAATGACGAATAAAATGCACTATTAAACTTCTAGGGCCGGGCGAACAAAGACCCGATTATATCATTTTACATTAAGGTTAATATAAGGATTCAGCGAAATTCTATCACATTTGTTCAATTTACGTCGCTCCTATTTCAGATAGCGTATTGGGCTAAGCGGCATCTCAAAGCGCATGAAGTGGCGAGTAAAATGCACTATTAAACTTCTAGGATAAGGCAAACAGAGACCCGATTAGATCATTTTATATTACGGTAAATATAAGAATTCAGCGTAATTCTGTCACATTTGTTCAACTTACGTAGCTCCTATTTCACATAGCGTACTGGGCTAGGCGGCAACTTAAAGCGCGTGGAATGTCGAGTAAAATGCACTATCAAACTTCTATGATAGGGCAATCAGAGACCAGATTAGATCATTTTATATTTTGGTTAATATAAGAATTCAGCGAAATTCTATCACATTTGTTCAATTTACGTCGCTCCTATTTCAGATAGCGTATTGGGCTATGCGGCATCTTAAAGCGCATGTAATGGCGTGTAAAATACACTATTAAACTTCTAGGGTAGGACAATCAGAGACCCGACTAGATCATTTTATATTATGGTTAATTTAAGAATTCAGCAAAATTCTATCACATTTGTTCAATTTACGTCGTTCCTATTTCAGATAGTGTACTGGGCTAGGCGGCATCTTAAAGCGCATGGAATGGCGAGTAAAATGCACTATTAAACTTCTATGATAGGGCAATCAGAGACCCGATTAGATCATTTTATATTATGGTTAATTTAAGAATTCAGCAAAATTCTATCACATTTGTTCAGTTTACGTCGTTCCTATTTCAGATAGCGTACTGGGCTAGGCGGCATCTTAAAGCGCGTGGAATGGCGAGTAAAATTAACTATTAAACTTCTATGATAGGGCAATCAGAGACCCGATTAGATCATTTTATATTTTGTTTAATATAAAAATTCAGCGAAATTCTATCACAATTGTTCAATTTACGTCGCTCCTATTTCAGATAGCGTATTGGGCTATGCGGCATCTTAAAGCGCATGTAATGGCGAGTAAAATGCACTATTAAACTTCTAGGGTAGGACAATCAGAGACCCGACTAGATCATTTTATATTATGGTTAATTTAAGAATTCAGCAAAATTCTATCACATTTGTTCAATTTACGTCGTTCCTATTTCAGATAGTGTACTGGGCTAGGCGGCATCTTAAAGCGCATGGAATGGCGAGTAAAATGCACTATTAAACTTCTATGATAGGGCAATCAGAGACCCGATTAGATCATTTTATATTATGGTTAATTTAAGAATTCAGCAAAATTCTATCACATTTGTTCAGTTTACGTCGTTCCTATTTCAGATAGCGTACTGGGCTAGGCGGCATCTTAAAGCGCGTGGAATGGCGAGTAAAATTAACTATTAAACTTCTATGATAGGGCAATCAGAGACCCGATTAGATCATTTTATATTTTGTTTAATATAAAAATTCAGCGAAATTCTATCACAATTGTTCAATTTACGTCGCTCCTATTTCAGATAGCGTATTGGGCTATGCGGCATCTTAAAGCGCATGTAATGGCGTGTAAAATACACTATTAAACTTCTAGGGTAGGACAATCAGAGACCCGACTAGATCATTTTATATTATGGTTAATTTAAGAATTCAGCAAAATTCTATCACATTTGTTCAATTTACGTCGTTCCTATTTCAGATAGTGTACTGGGCTAGGCGGCATCTTAAAGCGCATGGAATGGCGAGTAAAATGCACTATTAAACTTCTATGATAGGGCAATCAGAGACCCGATTAGATCATTTTATATTATGGTTAATTTAAGAATTCAGCAAAATTCTATCACATTTGTTCAGTTTACGTCGTTCCTATTTCAGATAGCGTACTGGGCTAGGCGGCATCTTAAAGCGCGTGGAATGGCGAGTAAAATTAACTATTAAACTTCTATGATAGGGCAATCAGAGACCCGATTAGATCATTTTATATTTTGTTTAATATAAAAATTCAGCGAAATTCTATCACAATTGTTCAATTTACTTCGCTCCTATTTCAGATAGCGTATTGGGCTAAGCGGCAACTCAAAGCACATGAAATGACGAGTGAAATGCACTATTAAACTTCTAGGGTAGGGCGAACAGAGACCCGATTAGATCATTTTACATTAAGGTTAATATAAGAATTCAGGGAAATTCTATCACATTTGTTCAATTTACGTCGCTCCTATTTCAAATAGCGTACTCGGATAGGCGGTATCTTATAGCGCGTGGAATGGCGAGTAAAATGCACTATTAAACTTCTATGATAGGGCAATCAGAGACCCGACTAGATCATTTTATATTATGGTTAATTTAAGAATTCAGCGAAATTCTATCACATTTGTTCAACTTACGTCGCTCCTACTTCAGGTAGCGTACTGGGCTAGGCGGCATCTCAAAGCGCATGAAATGGCGACTAAAATGCACTATTAAACTTCTAGGGTAGGGCAAGCAGAGACCCGATTAGATCATTTTATATTATGGTTAATTTAAGAATTCAGCAAAATTCTATCACATTTGTTCAATTTACGTCGCTCCTATTTCAGATAGCGTATTGGGCTAAGCGGCATCTCAAAGCGCATGAAATGGCGAGTAAAATGCAATACTAAACTTCTAGGATAAGGCAAACAGAGACCCGATTAGATCATTTTATATTTTGGTTCATATAAGAATTCAGCGAAATTCTATCACATTTGTTCAATTTACGTCGCTCCTATTTCAGATACCGTACTGGGCTAGGCGGCATCTCAAAGCGCATGAAATGGCGACTAAAATGCAATATTAAGCTTCTAGGGTAGGGCAAACAGACACCCGATTAGATCATTTTATATTATGGTTAATTTAAGAATTCAGCAAAATTCTATCACATTTGTTCAATTTACGTCGCTCCTATTTCAGATAGCGTATTGGGCTAAGCCGCATCTCAAAGCGCATGAAATGGCGAGTAAAATGCACTATTAAACTTCTAGGGTAGGGCAAGCAGAGACCCGATTACATCATCTAATATTATGGTTAATTTAAGAATTCAGCAAAATTCTATCACATTTGTTCAACTTACGTCGCTCCTAATTTAAATAGCGTACTGGGATAGGCGGCATCTTAAAGCGCGTGGAATGTCTAGTAAAATCCACTATTAAACTTCTAGGCTAGGGCGAACAGAGACCAGATTAGATCATTTTACATTCTGGTTAATAAAATAATTCAGCGAAATTCTATCACATTTGTTCAACTTTCGTCGCTGATATTTCAGATAGCGTATTGGGCTAAGCGGCATCTCAAAGCGTATGAAATGGCGAATAAAATGCACTATTAAATTTCTAGGCTAGGTCGAACAGAGATCCGATTAGATCATTTTACATTATGGTTAATAAAAGAATTCAGCGAAATTCTATCACATTTGTTCAACTTATATGGCTCCTATTTCAGATAGCGTATTAGGCTAAGCGGCATCTCAAAGCGCATGAAATGGCGACTAAAATGCACTATTAAACTTCTAGGGTAGGGCAAGCAGAGACCCGATTACATCATCTAATATTATGGTTAATTTAAGAATTCAGCAAAATTCTATCACATTTGTTCAATTTACGTCGCTCCTATTTCAGATAGCGTACTGGGCTAGGCGGCATCTTAAAGCGCTTGGAATGGCGAGCAAAATGCACTGCTAAACATCTATGATAGGGCAATCAGAGAGCCGATCAGATCATTTTATGTTTTGTTTAATATAAGATTTCAGGGAAATTCTATCACATTTGTTCAATTTACGTCGCTCATATTTCAAATAGCGTATTGGGCTAAGCGGCATCTCAAAGCGCATGAAATGGCGAGTAAAATGCACTATTAAACTTCTAGGGTAGGGCAAGCAGAGACCCGATTACATCATCTAATATTATGTTTAATTTAAGAATTCAGCAAAATTCTGCCACATTTGTTCAATTTACGTCGCTCCTATTTCAGATAGCGTATTGGGCTAAGCGGCATCTCAAATCGCATGAAATGGCGAGTAAAATGCACTATTAAACTTCTAGGGTAGGGCAATCAGTGACCCGATTAGATCATTTTATATTATAGTTAATTTAAGAATCCAGCGAAATTCTATCACATTTGCTCAATTTACGTCGCTCCTATTTCAGATAGCGTATTGGGCTAAGCGGCATCTCGAAGCGCATGAAATGGCGAGTAAAATGCAATACTAAACTTCTAGGATAAGGCAAACAGAGACCCGATTAGATCATTTTATATTACGGTTAATATAAGAATTCAGCGTAATTCTATCACATTTGTTCAACTTACGTCGCTCCTATTTCAGGTAGCGTACTGGGCTAGACGGCAACCTAAAGCGCGTGGAATGGCGAGTAAAATGCACTATTAAACTTCTAGGATAAGGAAAACAGAGACCCGATTAGATCATTTTATATTACGGTTAATATAAGAATTCAGCGAAATTCTATCACATTTGTTCAATTTACGTCGCTCATATTTCAGATAGCGAACTGGGCTATGCGGCATCTTAAAGCGCGCGAAATGGCGAGTAAAATGCACTATTAAACTTCTATGCTAGGGCAATCAGACACCCGATTAGATCATATTATATTTAGGTTAATATAAGAATTCAGTGAAATTCTATCACATTTGTTCAATTTACGTCGCTCCTATTTCAGATAGCGTATTGGGCAAAGCGGCATCTCAAAGCGTATGAAATGCCGAATAAAATGCACTATTAAAGTTCTAGGCTAGGGCGAACAGAGATCCGATTAGATCATTTTACATTACGGTTAATAAAAGAATTCAGCGAAATTCTATCACATTTGTTCAACTTATATCGCTCCTATTTCAGATAGCGTATTAGGCTAAGCGGCATCTCAAAGCGCATGAAATGACGAGTAAAATGCACTATTAAAGTTCTAGGGTAGGGCGAACAGAGATCCGATTAGATCATTTTACCTTATGGTTAATAAAAGAATGCAGCGAAATTCTATCACATTTGTTCAACTTATATCGCTCCTATTTCAGATAGCGTATTAGGCTAAGCGGCATCTCAAAGCGCATGAAATAACGCGTAAAATGCACTATTAAAGTTCTAGGGTAGGGCAAACAGAGACCCGATTAGATCATTTTATATTATGGTTAATTTAAGAATTGAGCGAAATTCTATCACATTCGTTCAATTTACGTCGCTCCTATTTCTGATAGCGTATTGGGCAAAGCGGCATCTCAAAGCGCATGAAATGACGAGTAAAATGCACTATTAAACTTCTAGGGTAGGGCAAGCAGAGACCCGATTACATCATTTTATATTATGGTTAATTTAAGCATTCAACAAAACTCTATCACATTCGTTCAATTTAGGTCGCTCCTATTTCAGATAGCGTACTGGGATAGGCGGCATCTTAAAGCGCGTGGAATGCCTAGTAAAATCCACTATTAAACTTCTAGGCTAGGGCGAACAGAGACCAGATTAGATCATTTTACATTCTGGTTAATAAAATAATTCAGCGAAATTCTATCACATTTGTTCAGCTTTCGTCGCTGATATTTCAGATAGCGTATTGGGCTAAGCGGCATTTCAAAGCGCATGAAATGGCGAGTAAAATTCACTATTAAATTTCTAGGGTAGGGCAATCAGTGACCCGATTAGATCATTTTATATTATAGTTAATTTAAGAATTCAGCGAAATTCTATCACATTTGTTCAATTTACGTCGCTCCTATTTCAGATAGCTTATTGGGCTAAGCGGCATCTCAAAGCGCATGAAATGACGAGTGAAATGCACTATTAAACTTCTAGGATAGGGCGAACGGAGACCCGATTAGATCATTTTACATTAATGTTAATATAAGAATTCAGGGAAATTCTATCACATTTGTTCAATTTACGTCGCTCCTATTTCCGATAGCGTACTGGGCTGGGCGGCATCTTAAAGCGCGTGGAAGGGCGAGTAAAATGCACTACTAAACTTCTATGATACAGTAATCAGAGACCCGATTACATCATTTTATATTTTGTTTAATATAAGATTTCATGGAAATTCTATCACATTTGTTCAATTTACGTCGCTCCTATTACAGATAGCTTATTGTGCTTAGCAGCATCTCAAAGTGCATGAAATGGCGAGTGAAATGCACTATTAGACTTCTATGGTAGGGCGAACAGAGACCCGATTAGATCATTTTACATTAAGGTTAATATAAGACTTCACGGAAATTCTATCACATTTGTTCAATTTACGTCGCTCCTATTTCAGATAGCGTATTGGGCTAAGCGGCATTTCAAAGCGCATGAAATGGCGAGTAAAATGCACTATTAAACTTCTAGGATAAGGCAAACAGAGACCCGATTAGATCATTTTATATTACGGTTAATATAAGAATTCAGCGTAATTCTATCACATTTGTTCATCTTACGTCGCTCCTATTTCAGATAGCGTACTGGGCTGGGCGGCATCTTAAAGCGCGTGGAAGGGCGAGTAAAATGCACTACTATACTTCTATGATACAGTAATCAGAGACCCGATTACATCATTTTATATATTGGTTAATATAAGAATTCAACGAAATTCTATCACATTTGTAAAATTTACGTCGCTCCTATTACAGATAGCTTATTGGGCTTAGCGGCATCTCAAAGCGCATGAAATGACGAGTGAAATGCACTATTAAACTTCTAGGGTAGGGCAAACAGAGACCCGATTAGATCATTTTATATTATGGTTAATTTAAGAATTCAGCAAAATTCTATCACATTTGCTCAATTTACGTCGCTCCTATTTCAGATAGCGTACTGGGCTAGGCGGCATCTTAAAGCGCGTGGAATGGCGTGTAAAATGCACTATTAAAATTCTATGATAGGGCAATCAGAGACCCGATTAGATCATTTTATATTATGGTTAATTAAAGAATTCAGCAAAATTCTATCACATTTGTTCAATTACCGCGCTCCTATTTCAGATAGCGTACTGGGCTAGGCGGCAACTTAAAGCTGGTTGAATGGCGAGTAGAATGCACTATTAAAATTCTATGATAGGGCAATCAGAGACCCGATTAGATCATTTTACATTTTGGTTAATATAAGAATTCAGCGAAATTCTATCACATTTGTTCAATTTACGTCGCTCCTATTACTGATAGCTTATTGGGCTCAGCGGCATCTCAAAGCGCATGAAATGACGAGTGAAATGCACTATTAAACTTCTAGGCTAGGGCGAACAGAGACCCGAGCAGATCATTATACATTATGGTTAATAAAAGAATTCAGCGAAATTCTATCACATTTGTTCAACTTATGTCGCTCCTATTTCAGATAGCGTATTGGGCTAAGCGACATCTCAAAGCGCATGAAATGGCGAGTGAAATGCACCATTAGACTTCTATGGTAGGGCGAACAGAGACCCGATTAGATCATTTTATATTTTGGTTAATATAAGAATTCAGTGAAATTCTATCACATTTGTTCAATTTAAGTCGCTCCTATTCCAAATAGCGTACTGGGCTCAGCGGCATCTCAAAGCGCATGAAATGGCGAGCAAAATGCACTATTAAACTTCTAGGGTAGGGCAAACAGAGACCCGATTAGATCATTTTATGTTATGGTTAATTTAAGAATTCAGCGAAATTCTATCACATTTGTTCAACTTACGTCGCTCCTATTTCAAATAGCGTATTGGGCTAAGCGGCATCTCAAAGCGCATGAAATGGCGAGCAAAATGCACTATTAAACTTCGAGGGTAGGGCAAACAGAGACCCGATTAGATCATTTTGTACTATGGTTAATTTAAGAATTCAGCAAAATTCTATCACATTTGCTCAATTTACGTCGCTCCTATTGCACATAGCGTACTGGGCTATGCGGCATCTTGAAGCGCTCGGAATGACGAGTAAAATGCACTATTAAACTTCTATGCTAGGGCAATCAGAGACCCGATTAGATCATTTTATATTTTGGGGTAATATAAGAATTCAGTGAAATTCTATCACATTTGTTCAATTTACGTCGCTCCTATTTCAGATAGCGTATTGGGCAAAGCGGCATGTCAAAGCGTATGAAATGGCGAATAAAATGCACTGTTAAAGTTCTAGGCTCGGGCGAACAGAGATCCGATTAGATCATTTTACATTATGGTTAATAAAAGAATTCAGCGAAATTCTATCACATTTGTTCAACTTATATCGCTCCAATTTCAGATAGCGTATTAGGCTAAGCGGCATCTCAAAGCGCATGAAATGACGAGTAAAATGCACTATTAAAGTTCTAGGGTAGGGCAAACAGAGACTCGATTAGATCATTTTATATTATGGTTAATTTAAGAATTGAGCGAAATTCTATCACATTCGTTCAATTTACGTCGCTCCTTTTTCTGATAGCGTATTGGGCAAAGCGGCATCTCAAAGCGCATGAAATGACGAGTAAAATGCACTATTAAACTTCTAGGGTAGGGCAAGCAGAGACCCGATTAGATCATTTTATATTATGGTTAATTTAAGAATTCAGCAAAATTCTATCACATTCGTTCAATTTAGGTCGCTCCTATTTCAGATAGCGTATTGGGTTAAGCGGCATCTTAAAGCGCGTGGAATGCCTAGTAAAATCCACTATTGAACTTCTAGGCTAGGGCGAACAGAGACCAGATTAGATCATTTTACATTCTGGTTAATAAAATAATTCAGCGAAATTCTATCACATTTGTTCAACTTTCGTCGCTGATATTTCAGATAGCGTATTGGGCTAAGCGGCATTTCAAAGCGCATGAAATGGCGAGTAAAATTCACTATTAAATTTCTAGGGTAGGGCAATCAGTGACCCGATTAGATCATTTTATATTATAGTTAATTTAAGAATTCAGCGAAATTCTATCACATTTGTTCAATTTACGTCGCTCCTATTTCAGATAGCTTATTGGGCTAAGCGGCATCTCAAAGCGCATGAAATGACGAGTGAAATGCACTATTAAACTTCTAGGATAGGGCGAACGGAGACCCGATTAGATCATTTTACATTAATGTTAATATAAGAATTCAGGGAAATTCTATCACATTTGTTCAATTTACGTCGCTCCTATTTCCGATAGCGTACTGGGCTGGGCGGCATCTTAAAGCGCGTGGAAGGGCGAGTAAAATGCACTACTAAACTTCTATGATACAGTAATCAGAGACCCGATTACATCATTTTATATTTTGTTTAATATAAGATTTCAGGGAAATTCTATCACATTTGTTCAATTTACGTCGATCCTATTTCAGATAGCGTATTGGGCTAAGCGGCATCTCAAAGCGCATGAAATGGCGAATAAAATGCACTATTAAACTTCTAGGCTAGGGCAAACAGAGACCCGATTAGATCATTTTACATTATGGTTAATAAAAGAATTCAGCGAAATTCTATCACATTTGTTCAACTTACGTCGCTCCTATTTCAGATAGCGTACTGCGCTAGGCGCCATCTTAAAGCGTGCGGAATGGCGAGTAAAATGCACTGCTCAACTTTTATGATAGGGCAATCAGAGACCCGATTAGCTCATTTTATATTTTGTTTAATATAAAATTTCATGGAAATTCTATCACATTTGTTCAATTTACGTCGCTCCTATTACAGATAGCTTATTGTGCTTAGCAGCATCTCAAAGCGCATGAAATGACGAGTGAAATGCACTATTAAACTTCTAGGGTAGGGCAAACAGAGACCCGATTAGATCATTTTATATTATGGTTAATTTAAGAATTCAGCAAAATTCTATCACATTTGCTCAATTTACGTCGCTCCTATTTCAGATAGCGTACTGGGCTAGGCGGCATCTTAAAGCGCGTGGAATGGCGTGTAAAATGCACTATTAAAATTCTATGATAGGGCAATCAGAGACCCGATTAGATCATTTTATATTATGGTTAATTAAAGAATTCAGCAAAATTCTATCACATTTGTTCAATTACCGCGCTCCTATTTCAGATAGCGTACTGGGCTAGGCGGCAACTTAAAGCTGGTTGAATGGCGAGTAGAATGCACTATTAAAATTCTATGATAGTTCAATCAGAGACCCGATTAGATCATTTTACATTTTAGTTAATATAAGAATTCAGCGAAATTCTATCACATTTGTTCAATTTACGTCGCTCCTATTACTGATAGCTTATTGGGCTCAGCGGCATCTCAAAGCGCATGAAATGACGAGTGAAATGCACTATTAAACTTCTAGGCTAGGGCGAACAGAGACCCGAGCAGATCATTATACATTATGGTTAATAAAAGAATTCAGCGAAATTCTATCACATTTGTTCAACTTATGTCGCTCCTATTTCAGATAGCGTATTGGGCTAAGCGACATCTCAAAGCGCATGAAATGGCGAGTGAAATGCACCATTAGACTTCTATGGTAGGGCGAACAGAGACCCGATTAGATCATTTTATATTTTGGTTAATATAAGAATTCAGTGAAATTCTATCACATTTGTTCAATTTAAGTCGCTCCTATTCCAAATAGCGTACTGGGCTCAGCGGCATCTCAAAGCGCATGAAATGGCGAGCAAAATGCACTATTAAACTTCTAGGGTAGGGCAAACAGAGACCCGATTAGATCATTTTATGTTATGGTTAATTTAAGAATTCAGCGAAATTCTATCACATTTGTTCAACTTACGTCGCTCCTATTTCAAATAGCGTATTGGGCTAAGCGGCATCTCAAAGCGCATGAAATGGCGAGCAAAATGCACTATTAAACTTCGAGGGTAGGGCAAACAGAGACCCGATTAGATCATTTTGTACTATGGTTAATTTAAGAATTCAGCAAAATTCTATCTAATTTGTTCAATTTACGTCGCTCCTATTGCAGATAGCGAACTGGGCTATGCGGCATCTTGAAGCGCTCGGAATGACGAGTAAAATGCACTATTAAACTTCTATGCTAGGGCAATCAGAGACCCGATTAGATCATTTTATATTTTGGGGTAATATAAGAATTCAGTGAAATTCTATCACATTTGTTCAATTTACGTCGCTCCTATTTCAGATAGCGTATTGGGCAAAGCGGCATCTCAAAGCGTATGAAATGGCGAATAAAATGCACTGTTAAAGTTCTAGGCTCGGGCGAACAGAGATCCGATTAGATCATTATACATTATGGTTAATAAAAGAATTCAGCGAAATTCTATCAAATTTGTTCAACTTATGTCGCTCCTATTTCAGATAGCGCATTGGGCTAAGCGACATCTCAAAGCGCATGAAATGGCGAGTGAAATGCACCATTAGACTTCTATGGTAGGGCGAACAGAGACCCGATTAGATCATTTTATATTTTGGTTAATATAAGATTTCAGGGATATTGTATCACATTTGTTCAATTTACGTCGCTCCTATTTCAGATAGCGTATTCGGCTAAGCGGCATCTCAAAGCGCATGAAATGGCGAATAAAATGCACTACTAAACTTCTAGGCTAGGGCGAACAGAGACCCGATCAGATCATTTTACATTATGGTTAATAAAAGAATTCAGCGAAATTCTATCACATTTGTTCAATTTACGTCGCTCCTATTTCAGATAGCGTACTGGGCTAGGCGACAACTTAAAGCGGGTTGAATGGCGAGTAGAATGCACTATTAAAATTCTATGATAGGGCAATCAGAGACCCGATTAGATCATTTTATATTTTGGTTAATATAAGAATTCAGCGAAATTCAATCACATTTGTTCAATTTACGTCGCTCCTATTACAGATAGCTTATTGGGCTCAGCGGCATCTCAAAGCGCATGAAATGACGAGTGAAATGCACTATTAAACTTCTAGGCTAGGGCGAACAGAGACCCGAGCAGATCATTTTACATTATGGTTAATAAAAGAATTCAGCGAAATTCTATCACATTTGTTCAACTTATGTCGCTCCTATTTCAGATAGCGTATTGGGCTAAGCGGCATCTCAAAGCGCATGAAATGGCGAGTGAAATGCACCATTAGACTTCTATGGCAGGGCGAACAGAGACCCGATTAGATCATTTTATATTTTGGTTAATATAAGAATTCAGCAAAATTCTATCACATTTGTTCAATTTACGTCGCTCCTATTTCAGACAGCGTACTGGGTTCGGCCGCATCTTAAAGCGCGTGGAATGGCGAGTGAAATGCACTATTAGGCTTCTATGGTAGGGCGAACACAGACCCGATTAGATCGTTTTATATTATGGTTAATTTAAGAATTCAGCGAAATTCTATCACATTTGTTCAATTTATGTCGCTCCTATTTCAGATAGCGTATTGGGCTAAGCGGCATCTCAAAGCGCATGAAATGGCGAGTACAATGCACTATTAAACTTCTAGGATAAGGCGAACAGAGACCCGATTAGATCATTTTACATTAAGGTTAATATAAGAATTCAGGGAAATTCTATCACATTCGTTCAATTTACGTCGCTCCTATTCCAGATAGCGTATTGGGCTATGCGGCATCTCAAAGCACATGAAATGGCGAGTAAAATGCACTATTAAACTTCTAGGGTAGGGCAATCAGAGACCAGACTAGATCATTTTATACTTTGGTTAATATAAGAATTCAGCGAAATTCTATCACATTTGATCAATTTACGTCGCTCCTATTTCAGATAGCGTATTGGGCTAGGCGGCATCTCAAAGCGCATGAAATGACGAGTGAAATGCACTATTATACTTCTAGGGTAGGGCGAACAGAGACCCGAAGAGATCATTTTACATTAAGGTTAATATAAGTATTCAGCGAGATTCTATCACACTTGTTCAATTTACGTCGCTCCTATTTCAGATAGCGTATTGGGCTAGGCGGCATCTCAAAGCGCATGAAATGACGAGTGAAATGCACTATTATACTTCTAGGGTAGGGCGAACAGAGACCCGAAGAGATCATTTTACATTAAGGTTAATATAAGTATTCAGCGAGATTCTATCACACTTGTTCAATTTACGTCGCTTCTATTTCAGACAGCGTACTGGGCTAGGCGACATCTTAAAGCGCGTGGAATGGCGAGTAAAATGCACTATTAACCTTCTATGATAGGGCAATCAGAGACCAGATTAGATCATTTTATACTTTGGTTAATATAAGAATTCAGCGAAATTCTATCACATTTGTTCAATTTACGTCGCTCCTATTTCAGATAGCGTATTGGGCTAAGCGGCATCTCAAAGCGCATGAAATGGCGAATAAAATGCACTATTAAACTTCAAGGCTACGGCGAACAGAGACCCGATTAGATCATTTTACATTATGGTTAATAAAAGAATTCAGCGTAATTCTATCACATTTGTTCAACTTACGTCGCTCCTATTTCAGATAGCGTACTGGGCTAGGCGCCATCTTAAAGCGCGTGGAATGGCGAGTAAAATGCACTGCTCAACTTTTATGATAGGGCAATCAGAGACCCGATTAGCTCATTTTATATTTTGTTTAATATAAAATTTCAGGGAAATTCTATCACATTTGTTCAATTTACGTCGCTCCTATTTCAGATAGCTTATTGGGCTAAGCGGCATGTCAAAGCGCATGAAATGACGAGTGAAATGCACTGTTAAACTTCTATGATAGGGCAATCAGAGACCCGATTAGATCATTTTATATTTTGTTTAATATAAGATTTCAGGGAAATTCTATCACATTTGTTCAATTTACGTCGCTCCTATTTCAGATAGCTTATTGGGCTAAGCGGCATCTGAAGGCGCATGAAATGGCGAGTGAAATGCACTATTAAACTTCTATGATAGGGCAATCAGAGACCCGATTAGATCATTTTATATTTTGGTTAATATAAGAATTCAACCAAATTCTATCACATTTGTACAATTTACGTCGCTTCTATTACAGATAGCTTATTGGGCTTATCGGCATCTCAAAGCGCATGAAACGACGAGTAAAATGCACTATTAAAGTTCTAGGGTAGGGCAAACAGAGACCCGATTAGATCATTTTATATTATGGTTAATTTAAGAGTTGAGCGAAATTCTATCACATTTGTTCAACTTACGTCGCTCCTATTTCAGATAGCGTATTGGACTATGCGGCATCTCAAAGCACATGAAATGGCGAGTAAAATGCACTATTAAACTTCTAGGGTAAGTCAAACAGAGACCCGATTAGATCATTTTATATTATGGTTAATTTAAGAATTCAGTGAAATTCTATCACACTTGTTCAATTTACGTCGCTCCTATTTCAGATAGCGTATTGGGCTGAGCGGCATTTCAAAGCGCATGAAATGGCGAGTAAAATGCCCTATTAAACTTCTAGGATACGGCAAACAGAGACCCGATTAGATCATTTTATATTATGGTTAATTTAAGATGTCAGCAAAATTTTATCACATTTGTTCAATTTACGTCGCTCCTATTTCAGATAGCGTAATGGGCTAGGCGGCATGTTAAAGCGCGTGGAATGGCGAGTAGAATGCACTATTAAACTTCTAGGCTAGGGCGAACAGAGACCCGAGCAGATCATTTTACATTATGGATAATAAAAGAATTCAGCGAAATTCTATCACATTTGTTCAACTTACGTCGCTCCTATTTCAGATAGCGTATTGGGCTAAGCGGCATCTCAAAGCGCATGAAATGGCGAGTGAAATTCACCATTAGTCTTCTATGGTAGGGCGAACAGAGACCCGATTAGATCATTTTATATTTTGGTTAATTTAAGAATTCAGCAAAATTCTATCACATTTGTTCAATTTACGTCGCTCCTATTTCAGATAGCGTATTGGGCTAAGCCGCATCTCAAAGCGCATGAAATGGCGAGTAAAATGCACTATTAAACTTCTAGGGTAGGGCAAGCAGAGACCCGATTAGATCATTTTATATTATGGTTAATTTAAGCAATTAGCAAAATTCTATCACATTCGTTCAATTTAGGTCGCTCCTATTTCAGATAGCGTACTGGGATAGGCGGCATCTTAAAGCGCCTGGAATGTCTAGCAAAATCCACTATTAAACTTCTAGGCTAGGGCGAACAGAGACCAGATTAGATCATTTTACATTCTGGTTAATAAAATAATTCAGTGAAATTCTATCACATTTGTTCAACTTTCGTCGCTGATATTTCAGATAGCGTATTGGGCTAAGCGGCATCTCAAAGGGCATGAAATGGCGAGTAAAATGCACTATTAAACTTCTAGGGTAGGGCAATCAGTGACCCGATTAGATCATTTTATATTATACTTAATTTAAGAATTGATGGAAATTCTATCACATTTGTTCAATTTACGTCGCTCCTATTTCAGATAGCTTATTGGGCTAAGCGGCATCTCAAAGCGCATGAAATGACGAGTGAAATGCACTATTAAACTTCTAGGATATGGCGAACGTAGACCCGATTAGATCATTTTACATTAATGTTAATATAAGAATTCAGGGAAATTCAATCACATTTGTTCAATTTACGTCGCTCCTATTTCCGATAGCGTACTGGGCTAGGCGGCATCTTAAAGCGGGTGGAATGGGGAGTAAAATGCACTACTAAACTTCTATGATAGGGCAATCAGAGACCCGATTAGATCATTTTATATTTTGTATAATATCAGATTTCAGGGAATTTGTATCACATTTGTTCAATTTACGTCGCTCCTAATTCAGATAGCGTATTCGGCTAAGCGGCATCTCAAAGCGCATGAAGTGACGAATGAAATGCACTCTTAAACTTCTAGGCTAGGGCGAACAGAGACCCGATCAGATCATTTTACATTATGGTTAATAAAAGAATTCAGCGAAATTCTATCACATTTGTTCAACTTACGTCGCTCCTATTTCAGATAGCGTACTGGGTTCGGCCGCATCTTAAAGCGCGTGGAATGGCGAGTGAAATGCACTATTAGACTTCTATGGTAGGGCGAACAGAGACCCGATTAGATCGTTTTATATTATGGTTAATTTAAGAATTCAGCGAAATTCTATCACATTTGTTCAATTAACGTCGCTCCTATTTCAGATAGCGTATTGGGCTAAGCGGCATCTCAAAGCTCATGAAATGACGAGTAAAATGCACTATTAAACTTCTAGGATAAGGCAAACAGAGACCCGATTAGATCATTTTATATTACGGTTAATATAAGAATTCAGCGTAATTCTATCACATTTGTTCAATTTACGTCGCCCCTATTTCAAATAGCGTATTGTGCTAAGCGGCATCTCAAAGCGCATGAAATGGCGAGTGAAATGCACTATTAGACTTCTATGGTAGGGCGAACAGAGACCCGATTAGATCATTTTACATTAAGGTTAATATAAGAATTCAGGGAAATCCTATCACATTTGTTCAATTTACGTCGCTCCTATTAGAGATAGCGTATTGGGCTATACGGCACCTTAAAGCACATGAAATGGCGAGTAAAATGCACTATTAAACTTCTACGATAGGGCAAACAGAGACCCGATTATATCATTTTATATTACGGTTAATATAAGAATTCAGCGTAATTCTATCACATTTGTTCAACTTACGTCGCTCCTACTTCAGGTAGCGTACTGGGCTAGGCGGCATCTCAAAGCGCATGAAATGGCGACTAAAATGCACTATTAAACTTCTAGGGTAGGGCAAGCAGAGACCCGATTAGATCATTTTATATTATGGTTAATTTAAGAATTCAGCAAAATTCTATCACATTTGTTCAATTTACGTCGCTCCTATTTCAGATAGCGTATTGGGCTAAGCGGCATCTCAAAGCGCATGAAATGGCGAGTAAAATGCAATACTAAACTTCTAGGATAAGGCAAACAGAGACCCGATTAGATCATTTTATATTTTGGTTCATATAAGAATTCAGCGAAATTCTATCACATTTGTTCAATTTACGTCGCTCCTATTTCAGATACCGTATTGGGCTAAGCGGCATCTCAAAGCGCATGAAATGGCGAGTAAAATGCACTATTAAACTTCTAGGATAAGGCAAACAGACACCCGATTAGATCATTTTATATTATGGTTAATTTAAGAATTCAGCAAAATTCTATCACATTTGTTCAATTTACGTCGCTCCTATTTCAGATAGCGTATTGGGCTAAGCCGCATCTCAAAGCGCATGAAATGGCGAGTAAAATGCACTATTAAACTTCTAGGGTAGGGCAAGCAGAGACCCGATTACATCATCTAATATTATGGTTAATTTAAGAATTCAGCAAAATTCTATCACATTTGTTCAATTTACGTCGCTCCTATTTCAGATAGCGTATTGGGCTAAGCGGCATCTCAAAGCGCATGAAATGGCGAGTAAAATGCACTATCAAACTTCTAGGATAAGGCAAACAGAGACCCGATTAGATCATTTTATATTTTGGTTAATATAAGAATTCAGCGAAATTCTATCACATTTGTTCAATTTACGTCGCTCCTATTTCAGATAGCGTATTGGGCTAAGCGGCATCTCAAAGCGCATGAAATGACGAATAAAATGCACTATTAATCTTCTAGGATAAGGCAAACAGAGACCCGATTAGATCATTTTATATTGCGGTTAATATAAGAATTCAGCGTAACTCTGTCACATTTGTTCAACTTACGTCGCTCGTATTTCAGATAGCGTATTGGGCTAAGCGGCATCTCAAAGCGCATGAAATGGCGAGTAAAATGCACTATTAAACTTCTAGGGTAGGGCAAACAAAGACCCGATTAAATCATTTTATATTATGGTTAATTTAAGAATTCAGCGAAATTCTATCACATTTGTTCAATTTACGTCGCTCCTATTTCAGTTAGCGTATTCGGCTAAGCGGCAACTCAAAGCGCATGAAATGGCGAGTAAAATGCACTATTAAACTTCTATAATAGGGCAATCAGAGACCCGATTAGATCATTTTATATTTTGTTTAATATAAGAATTCAGTGAAATTCTATCACATTTGTTCAATTTATGTCGCTCCTATTTCTGATAGCGTATTGGGCTAAGCGGCATCTCAAAGCGTATGGAATGGCGTATAAAATGCACTATTAAACTTCTAGGGTAGGGCAAACAGAGACCCGATTAGATCATTTTATATTATGGTTAATTTAAGAATTCAGCGAAATTCTATCACGTTTGTTCAACTTACGTCGCTCCTATTTCAGATAGCGTATTGGGCTAGGCGGCATATTAAAGCGCGCGGATTGGCGAGTAAAATGCACTTTTAAACTTCTATGATAGGGCAATCAGAGACCCGATTAGATCATTTTATATTTTGGTTAATATAAGAATTCAGCGAAATTCTATCACATTTGTTCAATTTACGTCGCTCCTATTTCAGATAGCTTATTGGGCTAAGCGGCATCTCAAAGCGCATGAAATGACGAATAAAATGCACTATTCAACTTCTAGGGCCGGGCGAACAAAGACCCGATTATATCATTTTACATTAAGGTTAATATAAGGATTCAGCGAAATTCTATCACATTTGTTCAATTTACGTCGCTCCTATTTCAGATAGCGTATTGGGCTAAGCGGCATCTCAAAGCGCATGAAGTGGCTAGTAAAATGCACTATTAAACTTCTAGGATAAGGCAAACAGAGACCCGATTAGATCATTTTATATTACGGTAAATATAAGAATTCAGCGTAATTCTGTCACATTTGTTCAACTTACGTAGCTCCTATTTCACATAGCGTACTGGGCTAGGCGGCAACTTAAAGCGCGTGGAATGTCGAGTAAAATGCACTATCAAACTTCTATGATAGGGCAATCAGGGACCAGATTAGATCATTTTATATTTTGGTTAATATAAGAATTCAGCGAAATTCTATCACATTTGTTCAATTTACGTCGCTCCTATTTCAGATAGCGTATTGGGCTATGCGGCATCTTAAAGCGCATGTAATGGCGTGTAAAATACACTATTAAACTTCTAGGGTAGGACAATCAGAGACCCGACTAGATCATTTTATATTATGGTTAATTTAAGAATTCAGCAAAATTCTATCACATTTGTTCAATTTACGTCGTTCCTATTTCAGATAGTGTACTGGGCTAGGCGGCATCTTAAAGCGCATGGAATGGCGAGTAAAATGCACTATTAAACTTCTATGATAGGGCAATCAGAGACCCGATTAGATCATTTTATATTATGGTTAATTTAAGAATTCAGCAAAATTCTATCACATTTGTTCAGTTTACGTCGTTCCTATTTCAGATAGCGTACTGGGCTAGGCGGCATCTTAAAGCGCGTGGAATGGCGAGTAAAATTAACTATTAAACTTCTATGATAGGGCAATCAGAGACCCGATTAGATCATTTTATATTTTGTTTAATATAAAAATTCAGCGAAATTCTATCACAATTGTTCAATTTACGTCGCTCCTATTTCAGATAGCGTATTGGGCGAAGCGGCAACTCAAAGCACATGAAATGACGAGTGAAATGCACTATTAAACTTCTAGGGTAGGGCGAACAGAGACCCGATTAGATCATTTTACATTAAGGTTAATATAAGAATTCAGGGAAATTCTATCACATTTGTTCAATTTACGTCGCTCCTATTTCAAATAGCGTACTCGGATAGGCGGCATCTTAAAGCGCGTGGAATGGCGAGTAAAATGCACTATTAAACTTCTATGATAGGGCAATCAGAGACCCGACTAGATCATTTTATATTATGGTTAATATAAGAATTCAGCGAAATTCTATCACATTTGTTCAACTTACGTCGCTCCTACTTCAGGTAGCGTACTGGGCTAGGCGGCATCTCAAAGCGCATGAAATGGCGACTAAAATGCACTATTAAACTTCTAGGGTAGGGCAAGCAGAGACCCGATTAGATCATTTTATATTATGGTTAATTTAAGAATTCAGCAAAATTCTATCACATTTGTTCAATTTACGTCGTTCCTATTTCAGATAGCGTATTGGGCTAAGCGGCAACTCAAAGCGCATGAAATGGCGAGTAAAATGCAATACTAAACTTCTAGGATAAGGCAAACAGAGACCCGATTAGATCATTTTATATTTTGGTTCATATAAGAATTCAGCGAAATTCTATCACATTTGTTCAATTTACGTCGCTCCTATTTCAGATACCGTATTGGGCTAAGCGGCATCTCAAAGCGCATGAAATGGCGAGTAAAATGTACTATTAAACTTCTAGGATAAGGCAAACAGAGACCCGATTAGATCATTTTATATTACGGTTAATATAAGAATGCGGCGTAATTCTATCACATTTGTTCAATTTACGTCGCTGCTATTCCAGATAGCTTATTGTGCTTAGCGGCATCTCAAAGCGCATGAAATGACGAGTGAAATGCACTATTAAACTTCTAGGATAAGGCAAACAGAGACCCGATTAGATCATTTTATATTTTGGTTAATATAAGAATTCAGCGAAATTCTATCACATTTGTTCAATTTACGTCGCTCATATTTCAGATAGCGAACTGGGCTATGCGGCATCTTAAAGCGCGCGGAATGGCGAGTAAAATGCACTATTAAACTTCTATGCTAGGGCAATCAGAGACCCGATTAGATCATTTTATATTTTGGTTAATATAAGGATTCAGTGAAATTCTATCACATTTGTTCAATTTACGTCGCTCCTATTTCAGATAGCGTATTGGGCTAAGTGGCTGCTCAATGCGCATGAAATGGCGAGTAAAATGCAATATTAAGCTTCTAGGGTAGGGCAAACAGACACCCGATTAGATCATTTTATATTATGGTTAATTTAAGAATTCAGCAAAATCCTATCATATTTGTTCAATTTACGTCGCTCCTATTTCAGATAGCGTATTGGGCTAAGCCGCATCTCAAAGCGCATGAAATGGCGAGTAAAATGCACTATTAAACTTCTAGGGTAGGGCAAGCAGAGACCCGATTACATCATCTAATATTATGGTTAATTTAAGAATTCAGCAAAATTCTATCACATTCGTTCAATTTAGGTCGCTCCTATCCCAGATAGCGTACTGGGATAGGCGGCATCTTAAAGCGCGTGGAATGCCGAGTAAAATCCACTATTAAACTTCTAGGCTAGGGCGAACAGAGACCAGATTAGATCATTTTACATTCTGGTTAATAAAATAATTCAGCGAAATTCTATCACATTTGTTCAATTTACGTCGCTCATATTTCAAATAGCGAACTGGGCTATGCGGCATCTTAAAGCGCGCGGAATGGCGAGTAAAATGCACTATTAAACTTCTATGCTAGGGCAATCAGAGACCCGATTAGATCATTTTATATTTTGGTTAATATAAGGATTCAGTGAAATTCTATCACATTTGTTCAATTTACGTCGCTCCTATTTCAGATAGCGTATTGGGCTAAGCGGCATCTCAAAGCGCATGAAATGGCGAGTAAAGTGCACTATTAAACTTCTAGGGTAGGGCAAGCAGAGACCCGATTACATCATCTAATATTATGTTTAATTTAAGAATTCAGCAAAATTCTGCCACATTTGTTCAATTTACGTCGCTCCTATTTCAGATAGCGTATTGGGCTAAGTGGCAGCTCAAAGCGCATGAAATGGCGAGTAAAATGCAATATTAAGCTTCTAGGGTAGGGCAAACAGACACCCGATTAGATCATTTTATATTATGGTTAATTTAAGAATTCAGCAAAATTCTATCACATTTGTTCAATTTACGTCGCTCCTATTTCAGATAGCGTATTGGGCTAAGCGGCATCTCAAAGCGCATGAAATGGCGAGTAAAATGCACTATTAAACTTCTAGGGTAGGGCAAGCAGAGACCCGATTAGATCATTTTACATTAAGGTTAATATAAGAATTCAGGGAAATTCTATCACATTTGTTCAATTTACGTCGCTCCTATTTCAAATAGCGTACTCGGATAGGCGGCATCTTAAAGCGCGTGGAATGGCGAGTAAAATGCTCTATTAAACTTCTATGATAGGGCAATCAGAGACCCGACTAGATCATTTTATATTATGGTTAATTTAAGAATTCAGCAAAATTCTATCACATTTGTTCAATTTACGTCGTTCCTATTTCAGATAGTGTACTGGGCTAGGCGGCATCTTAAAGCGCATGGAATGGCGAGTAAAATGCACTATTAAACTTCTATGATAGGGCAATCAGAGACCCGATTAGATCATTTTATATTATGGTTAATTTAAGAATTCAGCAAAATTCTATCACATTTGTTCAATTTACGTCGTTCCTATTTCAGATAGCGTACTGGGCTAGGCGGCATCTTAAAGCGCGTGGAATGGCGAGTAAAATTAACTATTAAACTTCTATGATAGGGCAATCAGAGACCCGATTAGATCATTTTATATTTTGTTTAATATAAAAATTCAGCGAAATTCTATCACAATTGTTCAATTTACGTCGCTCCTATTTCAGATAGCCTATTGGTCTAAGCGGCAACTCAAAGCACATGAAATGACGAGCGAAATGCACTATTAAACTTCTAGGGTAGGGCGAACAGAGACCCGATTAGATCATTTTACATTAAGGTTAATATAAGGATTCAGGGAAATTCTATCACATTTGTTCAATTTACGTCGCTCCTATTTCAAATAGCGTACTCGGATAGGCGGCATCTTAAAGCGCGTGGAATGGCGAGTAAAATGCACTACTAAACTTCTATGATAGGGCAATCAGAGACCCGATTACATCTTTTTATGTTTTGGTTAATATAACAATTCAGCGAAATTCTGTCACGTTTGTTCAACTTACGTAGCTCCTATTTCAGATAGCGTCCTGGGCTAGGCGGCATCTTAAAGCGCGTGGAATGGCGAGTAAAATGCACTATTAAACTTCTATGATAGGGCAATCAGAGAACCGATTACATCATTTTATGTTTTGGTTAATATAAGAATTCAGCGAAATTCTATCACATTTGTTCAATTTACGTCGCTGATATTTCAGATAGCGTATTGGGCTAAGCGGCATCTCAAAGCGCACGAAATGGCGAGTAAAATGCACTGTTAAACTTGTAGGGTAGGTCAAACAGAGACCCGATTAGATCATTTCATATTATGGTTAATTTAAGATTTCAGAAAAATTCTATCACATTTGTTCAATTTACGTCGCTCCTATTTCAGATGGCGTACTCGGATAGGCGGCATCTTAAAGCGCGTGGAATGGCGAGTGAAATGCACTATTAAACTTGTAGGGTAATGCAAACAGAGAGCCGATTAGATCATTTTATATTACGGTTATATAAGATTTCAGGGAAATTCTATCACATTTGTTCAATTTACGTCGCTCCTATTTCAGATAGCTATTGGGCTAAGCGGCATCTCAAAGCGCATGAAATGACGAGAGAAATGCACTCTTAAACTTCTTGGGTAGTGCGAACAGAGACCCGATTACATCATTTTATATTATGGTTAATATAAGAATTCAGCGAAATTCTATCACATTTGTTCAATTTGCGTCGTTCCTGTTTCAGATAGCGTATTGGGCTAAGCGGAATCTCAAAGCGCAAGAAATGGCGAGTAAAATGCACTATTAAGCTTCTACGCTATGGCGAACAGAGACCCGATTAGATCATTTAACATTATGGTTAATAAAAGAATTCAGCGAAATTCTATCACATTTGTTCAATTTACGTCGCTCCTATTTCAGATAGCGTATTGGGCTAAGCGGAATCTCAAAGCGCAAGAAATGGCGAGTAAAATGCACTATTAAGCTTCTACGCTATGGCGAACAGAGACCCGATTAGATCATTTAACATTATGGTTAATAAAAGAATTCAGCGAAATTCTATCACATTTGTTCAATTTACATCGCTCCTATTTCAGATAGCGTATTGGGCTAAGCGCCATCTCAAAGCGCATGAAATGGCGAGTAAAATGCACTATTAAACTTCTAGGATAAGGCAAACAGAGACCCGATTAGATCATTTAACATTATGGTTAATAAAAGAATTCAGCGAAATTCTATCACATTTGTTCAATTTACGTCGTTCCTATTTCAGATAGCATACTGGGCTAGGCGGCATCTTAAAGCGCGTGGAATGGCGAGTAAAATGCACTATTAATCTTCTTGGGTAGGGCGAACAGAGACCCGATTAGATCATTTTATATTTTGTTTAATATAAGATTTCAGGGAAATTCTATCACATTTGTTCAATTTACGTCGCTCCTATTTCAGATAGCGTATTGGGCTAAGCGGCATCTCAAAGCGCATGAAATGGCGAGTGAAATGCACTATTAGACTCCTGTGGTAGGGCGATCAGAGACCCGAATAGATCATTTTACATTAAGGTTAATATAAGAATTCAGCGAAATTCTATCACATTTGTTCAGTTTACGTCGCTCCTATTTCAGATAGCGTACTGGGCTAGGCGGCATCTTAAAGCGCGTGGAAGGGCGAGTAAAATACACTACTAAACTTCTATGATAGGGCAATCAGAGTTCCGATTAGATCATTTTATATTTTGTTTACTATAACATTTCAGGAAAATTCTATCACATTTGTTCAATTTACGTCGCTCCTGTTTCAGATAGCGTATTGGGCTAAGCGGCATCTCAAAGCGCATGAAATGGCGAGTAAAATGCAATACTAAACTTCTAGGATAAGGCAAACAGAGACCCGATTAGATCATTTTATATTTTGGTTAATATAAGAATTCAGCGAAATTCTATCACACTTGTTCAATTTACGTCGCTCCTATTTCAGATAGCGTATTGGGCTAAGCGGCATCTCAAAGCGCATGAAATGACGAATAAAATGCACTATTAATCTTCTAGGATAAGGCAAACAGAGACCCGATTAGATCATTTTATATTGCGGTTAATATAAGAATTCAGCGTAACTCTGTCACATTTGTTCAACTTACGTCGCTCGTATTTCAGATAGCGTATTGGGCTAAGCGGCATCTCAAAGCGCATGAAATGGCGAGTAAAATGCACTATTAAACTTCTAGGGTAGGGCAAACAAAGACCCGATTAAATCATTTTATATTATGGTTAATTTAAGAATTCAGCGAAATTCTATCACATTTGTTCAATTTACGTCGCTCCTATTTCAGATAGCGTACTCGGATATACGGCATCTTAAAGCGCGTGGAATGGCGAGTAAAATGCACTATTAAACTTCTATGATAGGGCAATCAGAGACCCGATTAGATCATTTCATATTTTGGTTAATATAAGAATTCAGCGAAATTCTATCACATTTGTTCAATTTACATCGCTCCTATTTCAGATAGCGTACTGAGCTAAGCGGCATCTCAAAGCGCATGAAATGACGAGTGAAATGCACTATTAATCTTCTAGGGTAGGGCGAACAGAGACCCGATTAGAACATTTTACATTAAGGTTAATATAAGAATTCAGCGAAATTCTCTCACATTTGTTCAATTTACGTCGCTGATATTTCAGATAGCGTATTGGGCTAAGCGGCATCTCAAAGCGCAAGAAATGGCGAGTAAATGCACTATTAAACTTCTAGGGTAGGGCAAACAGAGACCCGTTTATATCATTTTATATTATGGTTAATATAAGAATTCAGCGAAATTCTATCACATTTGTTCAATTTACGTCGCTCCTGTTTCAGATAGCGTATTGGGCTAAGCGGCATCTCAAAGCGCATGAAATGACGAGTGAAATGCACTATTAAACTTCTAGGGTAGGGCAATCAGAGACCCGATTAGATAATATTATATTTTGGTTAATATAAGAATTCAGCGAAATTCTATCACATTTGTTCAATTTACGTCGCTCCTGTTTCAGATAGCGTATTGGGCTAAGCGGCATCTCAAAGCGCATGAAATGACGAGTGAAATGCACTATTAAACTTCTAGGCTAGGGCGAACGGAGACCCGATTAGATCATTTTACATTATGGTTAATAAAAGAATTCATCGAAATTCTATCACATTTGTTCAATTTACATCGCTCCTATTTCAGATAGCGTACTGGGCTAAGCGGCATCTCAAAGCGCATGAAATGACGAGTGAAATGCACTATTAATCTTCTAGGGTAGGGCGAACAGAGACCCGATTAGAACATTTTACATTAAGGTTAATATAAGAATTCAGCGAAATTCTCTCACATTTGTTCAATTTACGTCGCTGATATTTCAAATAGCGTATTGGGCTAAGCGGCATCTCAAAGCGCAAGAAATGGCGAGTAAAATGCACTATTAAACTTCTAGGGTAGGGCAAACAGAGACCCGATTAGGTCATTTCATATTACGGTTAATATAAGAATACAGCGTAATTCTGTGACATTTGTTCAACTTACGTAGCTCCTATTTCAGATAGCGTATTGGGCTAAGCGGCATCTAAAAGTGCATGAAATGGCGAGTAAAATGCACTATTAAACTTCTAGGGTAGGGAATCAGAGACCCGATTAGATCATTTTATATTATGGTTAATTTAAGAATTCAGCAAAATTCTATCACATTTGTGCAATTTACGTCGTTCCTATTTCAGATAGCATACTGGGCTAGGCGGCATCTCAAAGCGCATGAAATGGCGAGTAAAATGCACTCTTAAACTTCTAGGATAAGGCAAACAGAGACCCGATTAGATCATTTAACATTATGGTTAATAAAAGAATTCAGCGAAATTCTATCACAATTGTTCAATTTACGTCGTTCCTATTTCAGATAGCATACTGGGCTAGGCGGCATCTTAAAGCGCGTGGAAGGGCGAGTAAAATGCACTACTAAACTTCTATGATAGGGCAATCAGAGTTCCGAATAGATCATTTTATATTTTGTTTACTATAACATTTCAGGGAAATTCTATCACATTTGTTCAATTTACGTCGCTCCTATTTCAGATAGCGTATTGGGCTAAGCTGCATCTCAAAGCGCAAGAGATGGCTCGTAAAATGCACTATAAAACTTCTAGGGTAGGGCAAACAGAGACCGGATTAGATCATTTTATATTTTCTTTAATATAAGAAATCAGCGAAATTCTATCACATTTGTTCTGTTTACGTCGCTCCTATTTCAGATAGCGTATTGGGCTAAGCGGCATCTCTCAGCGCATGAAATGACGAGAGAAATGCACTATTAAACTTCTAGGATAAGGCAAGCGGATTCCCGATTAGACCATTTTATGTTACGGTTAATATAAGAATTCAGCGTTATTCTATCACATTTGTTCAACTTATGTCGCTCCTATTTCAGAAAGCGTACTGGGCTAGGCGGCATCTTAAAGCGCGAGGAATGGCGAGCAAAATGCACTCTTAAACTTCTATGATAGGGCAATCAGAGACCCGATTAGATCATTTTATATTTTGGTTAATATAAGAATTCAGCGAAATTCTATCACATTTGTTCAATTTAGGTCGCTCCTATTTCAGATAGCACATTGTGCTAAGCGGCATCTCAAAGCGCATGAAATGACGAGTGAAATGCACTATTAAACTTCTAGGGTAGGGCGAACAAAGACCCGATTAAATCATTTTACATTAAGGTTAATATAAGAATTCAGCGAAATTCTATCACATTTGTTCAGTTTACGTCGCTCCTATTTCAGATAGCGTACTGGGCTAGGCGGCATCTTAAAGCGCGTGGAAGGGCGAGTAAAATGCACTACTAAACTTCTATGATAGGGCAATCAGAGTTCCGATTAGATCATTTTATATTTTGTTTACTATAACATTTCAGGGAAATTCTATCACATTTGTTCAATTTACGTCGCTCCTGTTTCAGATAGCGTATTGGGCTAAGCGGCATCTCAAAGCGCATGAAATGACGAGAGAAATGCACTATTAAACTTCTTGGGTAGGGCGAACAAAGACCCGATTACATCATTTTATATTATGGTTAATTGAAGAATTCAGCAAAATTCTATCACATTTGTTCAATTTACATCGCTCCTATTTCAGATAGCGTATTGGGCTAAGCGGCATCCCAAAGCGCATGAAATGACGAGTAAAATGCACTATTAAACTTGTAGGATAAGGCAAACGGAGACCCGATTAGACCATTTTATATTACGGTTAATATAAGAATTCAGCGTAATTCTATCACATTAGTTCAACTTACGTCGCTCCTATTTCAGATAGCGTACTGGGCTAGGCGGCATCTCAAAGCGCATGAAATGGCGAGTACAATGCACTATTAAACTTCTAGGGTAGGGCAATCAGAGACCCGATTAGATCATTTTATATTTTGGTTAATATAAGGATTCAGCGTAATTCTATCACATTTGTTCAATTTACGTCGCTCCTATTTCAGATAGCATATTGTGCTAAGCGGCATCTCAAAGCGCATGAAATGACGAGTGAAATGCACTATTAAACTTCTAGGGTAGGGCGAACAAAGACCCGATTAGATCATTTTACATTAAGGTTAATATAAGAATTCAGCGAAATTCTATCACATTTGTTCAATTTACGTCGCTCCTATTTCAGATAGCGTATTGGGCTAAGCTGCATCTCAAAGCGCAAGAAATGGCTCGTAAAATGCACTATTAAACTTCTAGGGTAGGGCAAACAGAGACCGGATTAGATCATTTTATATTTTGGTTAATATAAGAATTCAGCGAAATTCTATCACATTTGTTCAATTTACGTCGCTCCTATTTCAGATAGCGTATTGGGCTAAGCGGCATCTCAAAGCGCATGAAATGGCGAGTAAAATGCACTATTAAACTTCTAGGATAAGGCAAAGAGAGACCCGATTACATTATTTTATATTACGGTTAATATAAGAATTCAGCGTAATTCTGTGACATTTGTTCAACTTACGTAGCTCCTATTTCAGATAGCGTACTGGGCTAGGCGGCATCTTAAAGCGCGTGGAATGGCGAGTACAATGCTCTATTAAACTTCTATGATAGGGCAATCAGAGACCCGATTAGAACATTATATATTTTGGTTAATATAAGAATTCAGCGAAATTCTATCAGCATTGTTCAATTTACGTCGCTCCTATTTCAGATAGCGTATTGGGCTAAGCGGCATCTCAAAGCGCATGAAATGGCGAGTAAAATGCACTATTAAACTTCTAGGGTAAGGCAAACAGAGACCCGATTAGATCATTTTATATTACGGTTAATATAAGAATTCAGCGTAATTCTATCACATTTGTTCAACATACGTCGCTCCTATTTCAGATAGTGTACTGGGCTAGGCGGCATCTTAAAGCGCGTGGAAGGGCGAGTAAAATGCACTACTAAACTTCTATGGTAGGGCAATGAGAGTCCCGTTTAGATCATTTTATGTATTGTTTAATATAAGATTTGAGGGAAATTCTATCACATTTGTTCAATTTACGTCGCTCCTATTTCAGATAGCGTATTGGGCTAAGCGGCATCTCTCTGCGCATGAAATGACGAGAGAAATGCACTATTAAACTTCTAGGATAAGGCAAGCGGATTCCCGATTAGACCATTTTATGTTACGGTTAATATAAGAATTCAGCGTTATTCTATCACATTTGTTCAATTTAGGTCGCTCCTATTTCAGATAGCGTATTGGGCTAAGCGGCATCTCAAAGCGCAAGAAATGGCGAGTAAAATGCACTATTAAACTTCTAGGGTAGGGCAAACAGAGACCCCATTAGATCATTTTATATTATGGTTAATATAAGAATTCAGCGAAATTCTATCACATTTGTTCAATTTACGTCGCTCCTATTTCAGATAGCGCATTGGGCTAAGCGGCATCTCAAAGCGCATGAAATGGCGAGTAAAATGCACTATTAAACTTCTAGGATAAGGCAAAGAGAGACCCGATTAGATCATTTTATATTACGGTTAATATAAGAAATCAGCGTAATTCTGTGACATTTGTTCAATTTACGTAGCTCCTATTTCAGATAGCGTACTGGGCTAGGCGGCATCTTAAAGCGCGTGGAATGGCGAGTACAATGCACTATTAAACTTCTATGATAGGGCAATCAGAGACCCGATTAGAACATTTTATATTTTGGTTAATATAAGAATTCAGCGATATTCTATCACAATTGTTCAATTTACGTCGCTCCTATTTCAGATAGCGTATTGGGCTAAGCGGCATCTCAAAGCGCATGAAATGACGAATAAAATGCACTATTAAGCTTCTACGCTATGGCGAACAGAGACCCGATTAGATCATTTAACAATATGGTTAATAAAAGAATTCAGCGAAATTCTATCACATTTGTTCAATTTACATCGCTCCTACTTCAGATAGCATATTGGGTTAAGCGGCATCTCAAAGCGCATGAAATGGCGAGTAAAATGCACTACTAAACTTCTAGGGTAGGCCAATCAGAGACCCGATTAGATCATTTTATATTTTGGTTAATATAAGAATTCAGCGAAATTCTATCACATTTGTTCAATTTACGTCGCTCCTATGTCAGATAGCGTATTGGGCTAAGCGGCATCTCAAAGCGCATGAAATGACGAGTAGAATGCACTATTAAACTTCTAGGATAAGGCAAACAGAGACCCGATTAGATCATTTTATATTACGGTTAATATAAGTATTCAGCGTAATTCTGTGACATTTGTTCAACTTACGTAGCTCCCATTTCAGATAGCGTACTCGGCTAGGCGGCAACTTAAAGCGCGTGGAATGGCGAGTAAAATGCACTATTAAACTTCTATGATAGGGCAATCAGAGACCCGATTAGATCATTTCATATTTTGGTTAATATAAGAATTCAGCGAAATTCTATCACATTTGTTCAATTTACATCGCTCCTATTTCAGATAGCGTACTGGGCTAAGCGGCATCTCAAAGCGCATGAAATGACGAGTGAAATGCACTATTAATCTTCTAGGGTAGGGCGAACAGAGACCCGATTAGAACATTTTACATTAAGGTTAATATAAGAATTCAGCGAAATTCTCTCACATTTGTTCAATTTACGTCGCTGATATTTCAGATAGCGTATTGGGCTAAGCGGCATCTCAAAGCGCAAGAGATGGCTCGTAAAATGCACTATAAAACTTCTAGGGTAGGGCAAACAGAGACCGGATTAGATCATTTTATATTTTCTTTAGTATAAGAAATCAGCGAAATTCTATCACATTTGTTCAGTTTACGTCGCTCCTATTTCAGATAGCGTATTGGGCTAAGCGGCATCTCTCAGCGCATGAAATGACGAGAGAAATGCACTATTAAACTTCTAGGATAAGGCAAGCGGATTCCCGATTAGACCATTTTATGTTACGGTTAATATAAGAATTCAGCGTTATTCTATCACATTTGTTCAACTTACGTCGCTCCTATTTCAGAAAGCGTACTGGGCTAGGCGGCATCTTAAAGCGCGAGGAATGGCGAGCAAAATGCACTCTTAAACTTCTATGATAGGGCAATCAGAGACCCGATTAGATCATTTTATATTTTGGTTAATATAAGAATTCAGCGAAATTCTATCACATTTGTTCAATTTACGTCGCTCCTATTTCAGATAGCGTATTGGGCTAAGCGGCATCCCAAAGCGTATGAAATGGCGAGTAAAATGCACTGTTAAACTTGTAGGGTAGGTCAAACAGAGACCCGATTAGATCATTTCATATTATGGTTAATTTAAGAATTCAGAAAAATTCTATCACATTTGTTCAATTTACGTCGCTCCTATTTCAGATAGCTATTGGGCTAAGCGGCATCCCAAAGCGCATGAAATGACGAGAGAAATGCACTCTTAAACTTCTTGGGTAGGGCGAACAGAGACCCGATTACATCGTTTTATATTATGGTTAATATAAGAATTCAGCGAAATTGTATCACATTCGTTCAATTTACGTCGCTCCTATTTCAGATAGCGTATTGGGCTAAGCGGCATCTCAAAGCGCATGAAATGACGAATAAAATGCACTATTAAGCTTCTACGCTATGGCGAACAGAGACCCGATTAGATCATTTAACAATATGGTTAATAAAAGAATTCAGCGAAATTCTATCACATTTGTTCAATTTACATCGCTCCTACTTCAGATAGCATATTGGGTTAAGCGGCATCTCAAAGCGCATGAAATGGCGAGTAAAATGCACTATTAAACTTCTAGGATAAGGCAAAAAGAGACCCGATTAGATCATTTTATATTTTGTTTAATATAAGAATTCAGCGAAATTCTATCACATTTGTTCAATTTACGTCGCTCCTATTTCAGATAGCGTACTCGGATATGCGGCATCTTAAAGCGCGTGGAATGGCGAGTAAAATGCACTATTAAACTTCTATGATAGGGCAATCAGAGACCCGATTAGATCATTTTATATTTTGGTTAATATAAGAATTCAGCGAAATTCTATGACATTTGTTTAATTTACGTCGCTCCTATTTCAGATAGCGTATTGGGCTAAGCGGCATCTCAAAGCGCATGAAATGGCGAGTAAAATGCACTACTAAACTTCTAGGGTAGGCCAATCAGAGACCCGATTAGATCATTTTATATTTTGGTTAATATAAGAATTCAGCGAAATTCTATCACATTTGTTCAATTTACGTCGCTCCTATGTCAGATAGCGTATTGGGCTAAGCGGCGTCTCAAAGCGCATGAAATGACGAGTAGAATGCACTATTAAACTTCTAGGATAAGGCAAACAGAGACCCGATTAGATCATTTTATATTACGGTTAATATAAGTATTCAGCGTAATTCTGTGACATTTGTTCAACTTACGTAGCTCCCATTTCAGATAGCGTACTCGGCTAGGCGGCAACTTAAAGCGCGTGGAATGGCGAGTAAAATGCACTATTAAACTTCTATGATAGGGCAATCAGAGACCCGATTAGATCATTTCATATTTTGGTTAATATAAGAATTCAGCGAAATTCTATCACATTTGTTCAATTTACATCGCTCCTATTTCAGATAGCGTACTGGGCTAAGCGGCATCTCAAAGCGCATGAAATGACGAGTGAAATGCACTATTAATCTTCTAGGGTAGGGCGAACAGAGACCCGATTAGAACATTTTACATTAAGGTTAATATAAGAATTCAGCGAAATTCTCTCACATTTGTTCAATTTACGTCGCTGATATTTCAGATAGCGTATTGGGCTAAGCGGCATCTCAAAGCGCAAGAAATGGCGAGTAAATGCACTATTAAACTTCTAGGGTAGGGCAAACAGAGACCCGTTTATATCATTTTATATTATGGTTAATTTAAGAATTCAGCGTAATTCTATCACATTTGTTCAATTTACGTCGCTCCTATTTCATATAGCTTATTGGACTAAGCGGCATCTCAAAGCGCATGAAATGACGAGTGAAATGCACTATTAAACTTCTAGGGTAGGGCAATCAGAGACCCGATTAGATAATATTATATTTTGGTTAATATAAGAATTCAGCGAAATTCTATCACGTTTGTTCAATTTACGTCGCTCCTGTTTCAGATAGCGTATTGGGCTAAGCGGCATCTCAAAGCGCATGAAATGACGAGTGAAATGCACTATTAAACTTCTAGGCTAGGGCGAACGGAGACCCGATTAGATCATTTTACATTATGGTTAATAAAAGAATTCATCGAAATTCTATCACATTTGTTCAATTTACATCGCTCCTATTTCAGATAGCGTACTGGGCTAAGCGGCATCTCAAAGCGCATGAAATGACGAGTGAAATGCACTATTAATCTTCTAGGGTAGGGCGAACAGAGACCCGATTAGAACATTTTACATTAAGGTTAATATAAGAATTCAGCGAAATTCTCTCACATTTGTTCAATTTACGTCGCTGATATTTCAAATAGCGTATTGGGCTAAGCGGCATCTCAAAGCGCAAGAAATGGCGAGTAAAATGCACTATTAAACTTCTAGGGTAGGGCAAACAGAGACCCGATTAGGTCATTTCATATTACGGTTAATATAAGAATACAGCGTAATTCTGTGACATTTGTTCAACTTACGTAGCTCCTATTTCAGATAGCGTATTGGGCTAAGCGGCATCTCAAAGTGCATGAAATGGCGAGTAAAATGCACTATTAAACTTCTAGGGTAGGGAATCGGAGACCCGATTAGATCATTTTATATTATGGTTAATTTAAGAATTCAGCAAAATTCTATCACATTTGTGCAATTTACGTCGTTCCTATTTCAGATAGCATACTGGGCTAGGCGGCATCTCAAAGCGCATGAAATGGCGAGTAAAATGCACTCTTAAACTTCTAGGATAAGGCAAACAGAGACCCGATTAGATCATTTAACATTATGGTTAATAAAAGAATTCAGCGAAATTCTATCACAATTGTTCAATTTACGTCGTTCCTATTTCAGATAGCATACTGGGCTAGGCGGCATCTTAAAGCGCGTGGAAGAACGAGTAAAATGCACGACTAAACTTCTATGATAGGGCAATCAGAGTTCCGAATAGATCATTTTATATTTTGTTTACTATAACATTTCAGGGAAATTCTATCACATTTGTTCAATTTGCGTCGCTCCTATTTCAGATAGCGTATTGGGCTAAGCTGCATCTCAAAGCGCAAGAAATGGCTCGTAAAATGCACTATAAAACTTCTAGGGTAGGGCAAACAGAGACCGGATTAGATCATTTTATATTTTCTTTAATATAAGAAATCAGCGAAATTCTATCACATTTGTTCAGTTTACGTCGCTCCAATTTCAGATAGCATATTGTGCTAAGCGGTATCTCAAAGCGCATGAAATGACGAGTGAAATGCACTATTAAACTTCTAGGGTACGGCGAACAAAGACCCGATTAGATCATTTTACATTAAGGTTAATATAAGAATTCAGCGAAATTCTATCACATTTGTTCAATTTACGTCGCTCCTATTTCAGATAGCGTATTGGGCTAAGCGGCATCTCAAAGCGCATGAAATGGCGAGTAAAATGCACTATTAAACTTCTAGGATAAGGCAAAGAGAGACCCGATTAGATCATTTTATATTACGGTTAATATAAGAATTCAGCGTAATTCTGTGACATTTGTTCAACTTACGTAGCTCCTATTTCAGATAGCGTACTGGGCTAGGCGGCATCTTAAAGCGCGTGGAATGGCGAGTACAATGCTCTATTAAACTTCTATGATAGGGCAATCAGAGACCCGATTAGAACATTATATATTTTGGTTAATATAAGAATTCAGCGAAATTCTATCACAATTGTTCAATTTACGTCGCTCCTATTTCAGATAGCGTATTGGGCTAAGCGGCATCTCAAAGCGCATGAAATGGCGAGTAAAATGCACTATTAAACTTCTAGGATAAGGCAAAGAGAGACCCGATTAGATCATTTTATATTACGGTTAATATAAGAATTCAGCGTAATTCTGTGACATTTGTTCAACTTACGTAGCTCCTATTTCAGATAGCGTACTGGGCTAGGCGGCATCTTAAAGCGCGTGGAATGGCGAGTACAATGCTCTATTAAACTTCTATGATAGGGCAATCAGAGACCCGATTAGAACATTATATATTTTGGTTAATATAAGAATTCAGCGAAATTCTATCACAATTGTTCAATTTACGTCGCTCCTATTTCAGATAGCGTATTGGACTAAGCGGCATCTCAAAGCGCATGAAATGGCGAGTAAAATGCACTATTAAACTTCTAGGGTAATGCAAACAGAGACCCGATTAGATCATTTTATATTACGGTTAATATAAGAATTCAGCGTAATTCTATCACATTTGTTCAACATACGTCGCTCCTATTTCAGATAGTGTACTGGGCTAGGCGGCATCTTAAAGCGCGTGGAAGGGCGAGTAAAATGCACTACTAAACTTCTATGGTAGGGCAATGAGAGTCCCGTTTAGATCATTTTATGTATTGTTTAATATAAGATTTGAGGGAAATTCTATCACATTTGTTCAATTTACGTCGCTCCTATTTCAGATAGCGTATTGGGCTAAGCGGCATCTCTCAGCGCATGAAATGACGAGAGAAATGCACTATTAAACTTCTAGGATAAGGCAAGCGGATTCCCGATTAGACCATTTTATGTTACGGTTAATATAAGAATTCAGCGTTATTCTATCACATTTGTTCAACTTACGTCGCTCCTATTTCAGAAAGCGTACTGGGCTAGGCGGCATCTTAAAGCGCGTGGAAGGGCGAGTAAAATGCACTACTAAACTTCTATGGTAGGGCAATGAGAGTCCCGTTTAGATCATTTTATGTATTGTTTAATATAAGATTTGAGGGAAATTCTATCACATTTGTTCAATTTACGTCGCTCCTATTTCAGATAGCGTATTGGGCTAAGCGGCATCCCAAAGCGTATGAAATGGCGAGTAAAATGCACTGTTAAACTTGTAGGGTAGGTCAAACAGAGACCCGATTAGATCATTTCATATTATGGTTAATTTAAGAATTCAGAAAAATTCTATCACATTTGTTCAATTTACGTCGCTCCTATTTCAGATAGCTATTGGGCTAAGCGGCATCCCAAAGCGCATGAAATGACGAGAGAAATGCACTCTTAAACTTCTTGGGTAGGGCGAACAGAGACCCGATTACATCGTTTTATATTATGGTTAATATAAGAATTCAGCGAAATTGTATCACATTTGTTCAATTTACGTCGCTCCTATTTCAGATAGCGTATTGGGCTAAGCGGCATCTCAAAGCGCATGAAATGACGAATAAAATGCACTATTAAGCTTCTACGCTATGACGAACAGAGACCCGATTAGATCATTTAACAACATGGTTAATAAAAGAATTCATTGAAATTCTATCACATTTGTTCAATTTACATCGCTCCTACTTCAGATAGCATATTGGGTTAAGCGGCATCTCAAAGCGCATGAAATGGCGAGTAAAATGCACTATTAAACTTCTAGGATAAGGCAAAAAGAGACCCGATTAGATCATTTTATATTTTGTTTAATATAAGAATTCAGCGAAATTCTATCACATTTGTTCAATTTACGTCGCTCCTATTTCAGATAGCGTACTCGGATATGCGGCATCTTAAAGCGCGTGGAATGGCGAGTAAAATGCACTATTAAACTTCTATGATAGGGCAATCAGAGACCCGATTAGATCATTTTATATTTTGGTTAATATAAGAATTCAGCGAAAGTCTATGACATTTGTTTAATTTACGTCGCTCCTATTTCAGATAGCGTATTGGGCTAAGCGGCATCTCAAAGCGCATGAAATGGCGAGTAAAATGCACTACTAAACTTCTAGGGTAGGCCAATCAGAGACCCGATTAGATCATTTTATATTTTGGTTAATATAAGAATTCAGTGAAATTCTATCACATTTGTTCAATTTACGTCGCTCCTATGTCAGATAGCGTATTGGGCTAAGCGGCATCTCAAAGCGCATGAAATGACGAGTAGAATGCACTATTAAACTTCTAGGATAAGGCAAACAGAGACCCGATTAGATCATTTTATATTACGGTTAATATAAGTATTCAGCGTAATTCTGTGACATTTGTTCAACTTACGTAGCTCCTATTTCAGATAGCGTACTCGGCTAGGCGGCAACTTAAAGCGCGTGGAATGGCGAGTAAAATGCACTATCAAACTTCTATGATAGGGCAATCAGAGACCCGATTAGATCATTTCATATTTTGGTTAATATAAGAATTCAGCGAAATTCTATCACATTTGTTCAATTTACATCGCTCCTATTTCAGATAGCGTACTGGGCTAAGCGGCATCTCAAAGCGCATGAAATGACGAGTGAAATGCACTATTAATCTTCTAGGGTAGGGCGAACAGAGACCCGATTAGAACATTTTACATTAAGGTTAATATAAGAATTCAGCGAAATTCTCTCACATTTGTTCAATTTACGTCGCTGATATTTCAGATAGCGTATTGGGCTAAGCGGCATCTCAAAGCGCAAGAAATGGCGAGTAAATGCACTATTAAACTTCTAGGGTAGGGCAAACAGAGACCCGTTTATATCATTTTATATTATGGTTAATTTAAGAATTCAGCGTAATTCTATCACATTTGTTCAATTTACGTCGCTCCTATTTCATATAGCTTATTGGACTAAGCGGCATCTCAAATCGCATGAAATGACGAGTGAAATGCACTATTAAACTTCTAGGGTAGGGCAATCAGAGACCCGATTAGATAATATTATATTTTGGTTAATATAAGAATTCAGCGAAATTCTATCACATTTGTTCAATTTACGTCGCTCCTGTTTCAGATAGCGTATTGGGCTAAGCGGCATCTCAAAGCGCATGAAATGACGAGTGAAATGCACTATTAAACTTCTAGGCTAGGGCGAACGGAGACCCGATTAGATCATTTTACATTATGGTTAATAAAAGAATTCATCGAAATTCTATCACATTTGTTCAATTTACATCGCTCCTATTTCAGATAGCGTACTGGGCTAAGCGGCATCTCAAAGCGCATGAAATGACGAGTGAAATGCACTATTAATCTTCTAGGGTAGGGCCAACAGAGACCCGATTAGAACATTTTACATTAAGGTTAATATAAGAATTCAGCGAAATTCTCTCACATTTGTTCAATTTACGTCGCTGATATTTCAAATAGCGTATTGGGCTAAGCGGCATCTCAAAGCGCAAGAAATGGCGAGTAAAATGCACTATTAAACTTCTAGGGTAGGGCAAACAGAGACCCGATTAGGTCATTTCATATTACGGTTAATATAAGAATACAGCGTAATTCTGTGACATTTGTTCAACTTACGTAGCTCCTATTTCAGATAGCGTATTGGGCTAAGCGGCATCTCAAAGTGCATGAAATGGCGAGTAAAATGCACTACTAAACTTCTAGGGTAGGGAATCAGAGACCCGATTAGATCATTTTATATTATGGTTAATTTAAGAATTCAGCAAAATTCTATCACATTTGTGCAATTTACGTCGTTCCTATTTCAGATAGCATACTGGGCTAGGCGGCATCTCAAAGCGCATGGGAAATGG
>CAKAJE020000755.1:0-57397 GCA_916610135.2 Macropis europaea
TGTAATCGGGTCTCTGTTCGCCCTACCCAAGGAGTTTCATACTGCATTTCTCTCGTCATTTCATGCGCTTCGAGATGCCGCTTAGCCCAGTACGCTATCTGAACTAGGAGCGACGTAAGTTGAACAAATGTGATAGAATTACGCTGAATTCTTATATTAACCGTAATATAAAATGATCTTATCGGGTCTCCGTTTGCCCTACCCTAGAAGTTTAACAGTGCATTTTATCCGCCATTTCTTGCGCTTTGAGATGCCGCTTAGCCCAATACGCTATCTGAAATATCAGCGACGTAAATTGAACAAATGTGATAGAATTACGCTGAATTCTTATATTAACCGTAATATAAAATGATCAAATCGGGTCTCTGTTTGCCTTATCCTAGAAGTTTAATAGTGCATTTCACTCGTCATTTCATGCGCTTTGAGATGCCTCTTAGCCCAATAAGCTATCTGAAATTGGAACGACGTAAATTGAACCAATGTGATAGAATTTTTCTGAATTCTTAAATAAACCATAATATGAAATGATCTAATCGGGTCTCTGTTTGCCCTACCCTAGAAGTTTAACAGTGCATTTTACTCGCCATTTCATGCGCTTTGAGATGCCGCTTAGCCCAATACGCTATCTGAAATAGGAGCGACGTAAATTGAACAAACGTGATAGAATTTCCCTGAATTCTTATATTAACCTTAATGTAAAATGATCTAATCGGGTCTTTGTTCGCCCAACCCTAGAAGTTTAATAGTGCATTTCACTCGGCATTTCATGCGCTTTGAGATGCCGCTTTGCCCAATACGCTATCTGAAATAGGAGCGACGTAAATTGAACAAATGTGATAGAATTTCGCTGAATTCTTATATTAACCAAAATATAAAATGATCTAATCGGGACTCTGATTGCCCTACCCCAGAAGTTTAATAGTGCATTTTACTGGCCATTCCACGCGCTTGAAGTTGCCGCCTAGCCCAGTACGCTATCTGAAATAGGAGCTACGTAACTTCAACAAATGTGACAGAATTACGCTGCATTCTTATATTAACCGTAATATAAAATGAACTAATCGGGTCTCTGTTTGTCTTATCCTAGAAGTTTAATAGTGCATTTTACTCGCCATTTCATGCGCTTTGAGATGCCGCTTAGCCCAATACGCTATCTGAAATAGGAGTGACGTAAATTGAACAAATGTGATAGAATTTCGCTGAATTGTTAAATTAACCATAATATAAAATGGTCTAACCGGGTCTCGGTTTGCCCTACCCTAGAAGTTTAATAGTGCATTTTACTCGCCATTTCTTGCGCTTTGACATGCAGCTTAGCCCAATGCGCTATCTGAAATAGGAGCGACGTAAATTGAACAAATGTGATAGAATTTCGCTGAATTCTTTTATTAACCATAATGTAAAATGATATAATCGGGTCTCTGTTTGCCCCACCCTAGAAGTTTAATAGTGCATTTCACTCGTCATTTCATGCGCTTTGAGATGCCGCTTAGCCGAATACGCTAACTGAAATAGGAGCGACGTAAATTGAACAAATGTGATAGAATTTCCCTGAAATCTTATATTAAACAAAATATAAAATGATCTGATCGGGTCTCTGATTGCCCTATCATAGAAGTTTAGTAGTGCATTTTACTCGCCATTCCACGCGCTTTAAGATGCCGCCTAGCCCAGTACGCTATCTGAAATAGGAGCGACGTATGTTGAAAAAATGTGATAGAATTACGCTGAATTCTTATATTAACCGTAATATAAAATGATATTATCGGGTCTCTGTTTGCCTTATCCTTGAAGTTTAGTATTGCATTTTACTCGCCATTTCATGCGCTTTGAGATGCCGCTCAGCCCAATACGCTATCTGAAATAGGAGCGACGTAAATTGAACAAATGTGATAGAATTACGCTGAATTCTTAAATTAACCATAACATAAAATGATCTAATCGGGTCTCTGTTTGCCCTACCCTAGAAGTTTAATAGTGCATTTTACTCGACAGTTCATGCGCTTTGAGATGCCGCATAGCCCAATACGCTATCTGAAATAGGAGCGACGTAAATTGAACAAATGTGATAGAATTTCCGTGAATCCTTATATTAACATTAATGTAAAATGATCTAATCGGGTCTCTGTTCGCCCTACCATAGAAGTGTAATAATGCATTTCACTCGCCATTTCATGCGCTTTGAGATGCCGCTTAGCCCAATACGCTATCTGAAATAGGAGCGACATAAATAGAACAATTGTGATAGAATTTCGCTGAATTCTTATATTAACCAAAATATAAAATGATCTAATCGGGTCTCTGATTGCCCTATCATAGAAGTTTAATAGTGCATTTTACTCGCCATTCCACGCGCTTTAAGATGCCGCCTAGCCCAGTACGCTATCTGAAATAGGAGCGACGTAAGTTGAACAAATGTGATAGAATTAAGCTGAATTCTTTTATTAACCATAATGTAAAATGATCTGCTCGGGTGTCTGTTCGCCCTAGCCTAGAAGTTTAATAGTGCATTTTATTCGCCATTTCATGCGCTTTGAGATGCCGCTTAGCCCAATACGCTATCTGAAACTGGAGCGACGTAACTTGAACAAATGTGATAGAATTACGCTGAATTCTTATATTAACCGTAATATAAAATGATCTAACCGGGTATCTGTTTGCCTTATCCTAGAAGTTTAATAGTGCATTATACTCGCCATTTCATGCGCTTCGAGATGCAGCTTAGCTCAATACGCTATCTGAAATAGGAGCGACGAAAGTTGAACAAATGTGATAGAATTTCGCTGAATTATTTTATTAACCAGAATGTAAAATGATCTAATCTGGTCTCTGTTCGCCCTACCATAGAAGTCTTATAGTGCATTTCACTCGCCATTTCATGCGCTTTGAGATGCCGCTTAGCCCAATACGCTATCTGAAATATCAGCGACGTAAATTGAACAAATGTGAGAGACTTTCGCTGAATTCTTATATTAACCTTAATGTAAAGTGATCTAATCGGGTCTCTGTTCGCCCTACCCTAGAAGATTAATAGTGCATTTCACTCGTCATTTCATGCGCTTTGAGATGCCGCTTTGCCCAATTAGCTATCTGAAATAGGAGCGACGTAAATTGAACAAATGTGATAGTATTTCGTTGAATTCTTAAATTAACCATAATATAAAATGATCTAATCAGGTCTCTGTTTGCCCTACCCTAGAAGCTTAATAGTGCATTTCACTCGTCACTTCATGCGCTTTGAGATGCCGGTAAGCCCAATAAGCTATCTGAAATAGGAGCGACGTAAATTGAACAAATGTGATAGAATTTCGCAGAATTCCTATGTTCAACCAAAATATAAAATGATCTAATCTGATCTGTGTTCGCCATAGCCTAGAAGTTTAACAGCGCATTTTGTTCGCCATTTCATGCGCTTTGTGATGCCGCTTAGCCCAATACGCTATCTGAAATAGGAGCGACGTAAATTGAACAAATGTGATAGAATTTCCCTGGAATCTTATATTAAACAAAATATAAAATGATCTAATCGGGTCTCTGATTGCTCTATCATAGAAGTTTAGTAGTGCATTTTACTCGCCCTTCCACGGGCTTTAAGATGCCGCCTAGGTCAGTAGGCTATCTGAAATAGGAGCGACGTAAGATGAACAAATGTGATAGAATTACGCTGAATTCTTATATTAACCGTAATATAAAATGAACTAATCGGGACTCCGTTTGCCTTATCCTAGAAGTTTAATAGCGCATTTTACGCGCCATTTCAAGCGCTTTGAGAGGCCGCTTAGCCCAATACGCTATCTGAAATAGGAGCGACGTAAATTGAACAAATGTGATAGAATTTCCGTGAATTCTTATATAAACCTTAATGTAAAATGATCCAATCGGGTCTCTGCTTGCCCTACCCTAGAAGTTTAATAGTGCATTTCACTCGTCATTTCATGCGCTTTGAGATGCCGCTAAGCCCAATAAGCTATCTGTAATAGGAGCGACGTAAATTTTACAAACGTGATAGAATTTCGTTGAATTCTTATATTAACCAAAATATAAAATGATCTAATCTGGTCTCTGTTCGCCCTAGCCTAGAAGTTTAATAGTGCATTTTGTTCGCCATTTCATGCGATTTGAGATGCCGCTAAGCCCAATAAGCTGTCTGAAATAGGAGCGACGTAAATTGAACAAATGTGATACAATTTCGCTGAATTCTTATATTAACCAAAATATAAAATGATCTAATCGGGTCTCTGTTTGCCCTACCCTAGAAGTTTAATAGTGCATTTTAGTCGCCATTTCATGCGCTTTGAGATCCGGCTTAGCCCAAGACGCCATCTGAAATAGGAGCGACGTAAATTGAACAAATGTGATAGAATTTCCGTGAATTCTTATATAAACCTTAATGTAAAATGATCCAATCGGGTCTCTGTTCGCCCTACCATAGAAGTCTAATAGTGCATTTCACTCGCCATTTCATGCGCTTTGAGGAGCCGCTTAGCCCAATACGCTATCTGAAATAGGAGCGACGTAAGTTGAACAAATGTGATAGAATTGCGCTGAATTCTTCCATTAACATTAATGTAAAATGATCTAATCGAGTCTCTGTTTGCCCTACCCTAGAAGTTTAATAGTGCATTTTACTCGCCATTTCATGCGCTTTGAGATGGCGCTTAGCCCAATACGCCACCTGAAATAGTAGCGACGTAAGTTGAACAAATGTGATAGAATTACGCTGAATTCTTATATTAACCGTAATATAAGATGATCTAATCGGGTCTCTGTTTGCCTTATCCTAGAAGTTTAATAGTGCATTTCACTCGTCATTTCATGCGCTTTGAGATGCCGCTTAGCCCAATAAGCTATCTGAAATCGGAGCGACGTAAATTGAACAAATGTGATAGAATTTTTCTGAATTCTTAAATAAACCATAATATGAAATGATCTAATCGGGTCTCTGTTTGCCCGACCCTAGAAGTTTAACAGTGCATTTTACTCGCCACTTCATGCGCTTTGAGATGCCGCTTAGCCCAATACGCTACCTGAAATAGGAGCGACGTAAATTGAACAAATGTGATAGAATTTCCCTGAATACTTATATTAACCTTAATGTAAAATGATCTAATCGGGTCTCTGTTCGCCCTACCCTAGAAGTTTAATGGTGCATTTCACTCGCCATTTCATGCGCTTTGAGATGCCGCTTAGCCCAATACGCTATCAGAAATAGGAGCGACGTAAATCGAACAATTGTGATAGAATTTCGCTGAATTCTTATATTAACCAAAATATAAAATGATCTAATCCGGTCTCTGATAGCCCTATCATAGAAGTTTAATAGTGCATTTTACTCGCCAATCCACGCGCTTTAAGATTCCGCCTAGCCCAGAAAGCTATCTGAAATTGGAGCGACGTAAATTGAACAAATGTGACAGAATTTTGCTGACATCTTAAATTAACCATAATATAAAATGATCTAATCGGGTCTCCGTTTGCCCTACCCTAGAAGTTTAATTGTGCATTTCACTCGCCATTTCATGCGCTTTGAGATGGCGCTTAGCCCAATACGCTATCTGAAATAGGAGCCACGTAAATTGAACAAATGTGATAGAATTTGGCTGAATTCTTAAATTAACCATAATATAAAATGATCTAATTGGGTCTCTGTTTGCCCTATCATAGAAGTTTAATAGTGCATTACACTCGTCATTTCATGCGCTTTGAGATGCCGCTTAGCCCAATCCGCTATCTGAAATAGGAGCGACGTAAATTGAACAAATGTGATAGAATTTCCCTGAATTCTTATATTAACCTTAATGTAAAATGATGTAATCGGTTCTCTGTTCGCCCTACCCTAGAAGTTTAACAGTGCCTTTCACTCGCCATTTCATGCGCTTTGAGATGCCGCTTAGCCCAATCCGCTATCTGAAATAGGAGCGACGTAAATAGAAGAATTGTGATAGAATTTCGCTGAATTCTTATATTAACCATAATATAATATGATCTAATCGGGTCTCTGTTTGCCCTACCCTATAAGTTTAATAGTGCATTTTACTCGCCATTTCATGCGCTTTGAGATGCCGCTTAGCACAATACGCTATCTGAAATAGGAGCGATGTAAATTGAACAAATGTGATAGAATTTCCCTGAAATCTTATATTAAACAAAATATAAAATGATCTAAACGGGACTCTGATTGCCCTATCATAGAAGTTTAGTAGTGCATTTTACCCGCCCTTCCACGTGCTTTAAGATGCCGCCTAGCCCAGTGCACTATCTGAAATAGGAGCGACGTATGTTCGACAAATGTGATAGAATTACGCTGAATTCTTATATTAACCGTAATATAAAATGATCTAATCGGGTCCCTGTTTGCCTTATCCTAGAAGTTTAATAGTGCATTTTACTCGCCATTTCATGCGCATTGATATGCCGCTTAGCCCAATACGCTATCTGAAATAGGAGCGACGTAAATTGAACAAATATGATAGAGTTTCCCTGAATACTTATATTAACCTTAATGTAAAATGATCTAATCGGGTCTCTGTTTGCCTTACCCTAGAAGTTTAACAGCGCATTTTAATCGCCATTTCATGCGCTTTGAGATGCAGCATAGCCCAATACGCTATCTGAAATAGGAGCGACGTAAATTGAACAAATGTGATAGAAGTTCGCTGAATTCTTATATTAACCAAAATATAAAATGATCTAATCTGGTCTCTGATTGCCGTATCATAGAAGTTTAATAGTGCATTTTACTCGCCATTCCACGCGATTTAAGATGCCGCCTATCCGAGTACGCTATCTGAAATAGGAGCGACGTAAATTGAACAAATGTGATAGAATTTCCCTGAAATCTTATATAACCGTAATATAAAATGATCTAATCGGCTCTCTGTTTGCATTACCCTAGAAGTTTAATAGTGCATTTTACTCGCCATTCCACGCGCTTTCAGATGCCGCCTATCCGAGTACGCCATCTGAAACAGGAGCGACGTAAATTGAACAAATGTGATAGAATTTTTCTGAATTCTTAAATTAACAATAATATGAAATGATCTAATCGGGTCTCTGTTTGACCTACCCAACAAGTTTAACAGTGCATTTTACTCGCCATTTCATGCGCTTTGAGATGGCGCTTAGCCCAATACGCTATCTGAAATAGGAGCGACGTAAATTGAACAAATGTGATAGAATTTGGCTGAATTCTTAAATTAACCATAATATAAAATGATCTAATTGGGTCTCTGTTTGCCCTATCATAGAAGTATAATAGTGCATTACACTCGTCATTTCATGCGCTTTGAGATGCCGTCTAGCCCAGTACGCTATCTGAAATATCAGCGACGTAAATTGAACAAATGTGATAGAATTACGCTGAAGTCTTATATTAACCGTAATATAAAATGGTCTAATCGGGTCTCTGTTTGCCTTATCATAGAAGTTTAATTGTGCATTTCACTCGTCATTTCATGCGCTTTCAGGTGCCTCTTAGCCCAATAAGCTAGCTGAAATAGGAGCGACGTAAATTGAACAAATGTGATAGAATTTTTCTGAATTCTTAAATAAACCATAATATGAAATGATCTAATCGGGTCTCCGTTTGCCCTACCCTAGATGTTTAACAGTGCATTTTACTCGCCATTTCATGCGCTTTGAGATGCCGCTTAGCCCAATACGCTATCTGAAATAGGAGCGACGTAAATTGAACAAACGTGATAGAATTTCCCTGAATTCTTATATTAACCTTAATGTAAAATGATGTAATCGGTTCTCTGTTCGCCCTACCCTAGAAGTTTAACAGTGCCTTTCACTCGTCATTTCATGCGCTTTGAGATGCAGCTTAGCCCAATACGCTATCTGAAATAGGAGCGACGTAAATTGAACAAATGTGATAGAATTTTTCTGAATTCTTAAATAAACCATAATATGAAATGATCTAATCGGGTCTCTGTTTGCCCTACCCTAGATGTTTAACAGTGCATTCTACTCGCCATTTCATGCGCTTTGAGATGCCGCTTAGCCCAATACGCTATCTGAAATAGGAGCGACGTAAATAGAAGAATTGTGATAGAATTTCGCTGAATTCTTATATTAACCATAATATAATATGATCTAATCGGGTCTCTGTTTGCCCTACCCTATAAGTTTAATAGTGCATTTTACTCGCCATTTCATGCGCTTTGAGATGCCGCTTAGCACAATACGCTATCTGAAATAGGAGCGATGTAAATTGAACAAATGTGATAGAATTTCCCTGAAATCTTATATTAAACAAAATATAAAATGATCTAAACGGGACTCTGATTGCCCTATCATAGAAGTTTAGTAGTGCATTTTACCCGCCCTTCCACGTGCTTTAAGATGCCGCCTAGCCCAGTGCACTATCTGAAATAGGAGCGACGTATGTTGAACAAATGTGATAGAATTACGCTGAATTCTTATATTAACCGTAATATAAAATGATCTAATCGGGTCCCTGTTTGCCTTATCCTAGAAGTTTAATAGTGAATTTTACTCGCCATTTCATGCGCATTGATATGCCGCTTAGCCCAATACGCTATCTGAAATAGGAGCGACGTAAATTGAACAAATATGATAGAGTTTCCCTGAATACTTATATTAACCTTAATGTAAAATGATCTAATCGGGTCTCTCTTTGCCTTACCCTAGAAGTTTAACAGCGCATTTTAATCGCCATTTCATGCGCTTTGAGATGCAGCATAGCCCAATACGCTATCTGAAATAGGAGCGACGTAAATTGAACAAATGTGATAGAATTTTTCTGAATTCTTAAATAAACCATAATATGAAATGATCTAATCTGGTCTCTGTTTGCCCTACCCTAGATGTTTAACAGTGCATTTTACTCGCAATTTCATGCGCTTTGAGATGCCGCGTAGCCCTATACGCTATCTGAAATAGGAGCGACATAAATAGAACAATTGTGATAGAATTTCGCTGAATTCTTATATTAACCAAAATATAAAATGATCTAATCGGGTCTCTGTTTGCCCTACCCTAGAAGTTTAATAGTGCATTTTACTCGCCATTCCACGCGCTTTAAGATGCCGCCTAGCCCAGTACGCTATCTGAAATAGGAGCTACGTAAGTTGAACAAATGTGACAGAATTACGCTGCATTCTTATATTAACCGTAATATAAAATGATCTAACCGGGTCTCTGTTTGCCTTATCCTAGAAGTTTAATAGTGCATTTTCTCGCCATTTCATGCGCTTTGAGATGCCGCTCAGCCCAATACGCTATCTGAAATAGGAGTGACGTAAATTGAACAAATGTGATAGAATTTCGCTGAATTGATAAATTAACCATAATATAAAATGATCTAATCGGGTCTCTGTTTGCCCTACCCTAGAAGTTTAATAGTGCATTTTACTCGCCATTCCACGCGCTTTAAGATGCCGCCTAGCCCAGTACCCTCTCTGAAATAGGAGCGACGTAAATTGAAAAAATGTGATAGAAGTTCGCTGAATTCTTATATTAACCAAAATATAAAATGATCTAATCTGGTCTCTGATTGCCGTATCATAGAAGTTTAATAGTGCATTTTACTCGCCATTCCACGCGATTTAAGATGCCGCCTATCCGAGTACGCTATCTGAAATAGGAGCGACGTAAATTGAACAAATGTGATAGAATTTCCCTGAAATCTTATATAACCGTAATATAAAATGATCTAATCGGCTCTCTGTTTGCATTACCCTAGAAGTTTAATAGTGCATTTTACTCGCCATTCCACGCGCTTTCAGATGCCGCCTATCCGAGTACGCCATCTGAAATAGGAGCGACGTAAATTGAACAAATGTGATAGAATTTTTCTGAATTCTTAAATTAACAATAATATGAAATGATCTAATCGGGTCTCTGTTTGACCTACCCAACAAGTTTAACAGTGCATTTTACTCGCCATTTCATGCGCTTTGGGATGCCGCTTAGCCCAATACGCTATCTGAAATAGGAGCGACGTAAATTGAACAAATGTGATAGAATTTCGCTGAATTCTTAAATTAACCATAATATAAAATGATCTAATGGGGTCTCTGTTTGCCCTACCCTCGAAGTTTAATAGTGCATTTTACTCGCCATTTCTTGCGCTTTGAGATGCCGCTTAGCCCAATACGCTATCTGAAATAGAAGCGACGTAAATTGAACAAATGTGACAGAATTTCGCTGAATTCTTATATTAACCAAAATATAAAATGATCTAATCGGGTCTCTGATTGCCATATCATAGAAGTTTAAGAGTGCATTTTGCTCGCCATTCCACGCGCTTGAAGATGCCGCCTAGCCCAGTACACTATCTGAAATAGGAGCGACGTATGTTGAACAAATGTGATAGAATTACGCTGAATTCTTATATTAACCGTAATATAAAATGATCTAATCGGGTCTCTGTTTGCCTTACCCTAGAAGTTTAATAGTGCATTTTACTCGCCATTTCATGCGCTTTGAGATGCCTCTTAGCCCAATACGCTATCTGAAATAGGAGCGACGTAAATTGAACAATTGTGATAGAATTTCGCTGAATTCTTATATTAACCAAAATATAAAATGTTCTAATCGGGTCTCTGATTGCCCTATCATAGAAGTTTAATAGTGCATTGTACGCGCCATTCCACGCGCTTTAAGATGCCGCCTAGCCCAGTACGCTATCTGAAATAGGAGCTACGTAAGTTGAACAAATGTCACAGAATTACGCTGAATTCTTATATTAACCGTAATATAAAATGATCTAATCGGGTCTCTCTTTGCCTTATCCTAGAAGTTTAATAGTGCATTTTACTCGCCATTTCATGCGCTTTGAGATGCCGCTTAGCCCAATACGCTATCTGAAATAGGAGCGACGTAAATTGAACAAATGTGGTAGAATTTCGCTGATTTCTTATATTAACCAACATATAAAATGATCTAATCCGGTCTCTGTTTGCCCTACCCTAGAAGTTTAATAGTGCATTTTACGAGCCATTTCTTGCGCTTTGAGATGCAGCTTAGCCCAATACGCTATCTGAAATAGGAGCGACGTAAATTGAACAAATGTGATAGAATTTCGCTGAATTCTTATATTAACCTTAATGTAAAATGATCTAATCGGGTCTTTGTTCGCCCTACCCTAGAAGTTTAATAGTGCATTTCACTCGTCATTTCATGCGCTTTGAGATGCCGCTTAGCACAAGTCGCTAACTGAAATAGGAGCGATGTAAATTGAACAAATGTGATAGAACTTCGCTGAATTCTTATATTAACCTTAATGTAAAATGATCTAATCGGGTCTTTGTTCGCCCTACCCTAGAAGTTTAATAGTGCATTTCACACGTCATTTCATGCGCTTTGAGATGCCGCTTAGCCCAATAAGCTATCTGAAATAGGAGCGACATAAATTGAACAAATGTGATAGAATTACGCTGAATTCTTATATTAACCAAAATATAAAATGATCTAATCGGGTCTCTGTTTGCCCTACCCTAGAAGTTTAATAATGCATTTTACTCGCCATTTCTTGCGCTTTGAGATGCCGCTTAGCACAAGTCGCTATCTGAAATAGGAGCGATGTAAATTGAACAAATGTGATAGAATTTCGCTGAATTCTTATATTAACCTTAATGTAAAATGATCTAATCGGGCCTTTGTTCGCCCTACCCTAGAAGTTTAATAGTGCATTTCCCTCGTCATTTCATGCGCTGTGAGATGCCGCTTAGCCCAATAAGCTATTTGAAATAGGAGCGACGTAAATTGAACAAATGTGATAGAATTTCGCTGAATTGATAAATTAACCATAATATAAAATGATCTAATCGAGCCTCTGTCTGCCCTACCCTAGAAGTTTAATAGTGCATTTTACTCGCCATTCCACGCGCTTTAAGATGCCGCTTAGCCCAATACGCTATCTGAAATTGGAGCGACGTAAATTGAACAAATGTAATAGAATTTCGCTGAATTTTTATATTAAACAAAATATAAAATGATCTAATCGGGTCTCTGTTTGCCTTATCCTAGAAGTTTAATTGTGCATTTTACTCGCCATTTCATGCGCTTTGAGATGCCGCTTAGCCCAATACGCTATCTGAAATAGGAACGACGCAAATTGAACAAATGTGATAGAATTTCGCTGAATTCTTATATTAACCATAATATAAAATGAAGTAATCGGGTCCCTGTTCGCCCTACCCAAGAAGTTTAATAGTGCATTTCTCTCGTCATTTCATGCAAATTGAACAAATGTGATAGAATTTCCCTGAAATCTTATATAACCGTAATATAAAATGATCTAATCGGGTCTCTGTGTGCCCTACCCTAGAAGTTTAATAGTGCATTTTACTGGCCATTTCTTGCGCTTTGAGATGCCGCTTAGCCCAATACGCTATCTGAAATAGGAGCGACGTAAATTGAACAAGTGTGATAGAATTTCCCTGAAATGTTATAGTAAACAAAATATAAAATGATCTAACCGGGTCTCTGATTGCCCTATCATAGAAGTTTAATAGTGCATTTTACTCGCCATTCCGTGCGCTTTAAGATGCCGCTTAGCCCAATACGCTATCTGAAATAGGAGCGACGTAAATTGAACAAATGTGATAGAATTTCCCTGAAATCTTATACTAAACAATACATAAAATGATCTAAACGGGACTCTGATTGCCCTACCATAGAAGTTTAGTAGTGCATTTTACTCGCCCTTGCACGCGCTTTAAGATGCCGCCTAGCGCAGAACACTATCTGAAATAGGAGCGACGTATGTTGAACAAATGTGATAGAATTACGCTGAAGTCTTATATTAACCGTAATATAAAATGGTCTAATCGGGTCTCTGTTTGCCTTATCATAGAAGTTTAATTGTGCATTTCACTCGTCATTTCATGCGCTTTCAGGTGCCTCTTAGCCCAATAAGCTAGCTGAAATAGGAGCGACGTAAATTGAACAAATGTGATAGAATTTTTCTGAATTCTTAAATAAACCATAATATGAAATGATCTAATCGGGTCTCCGTTTGCCCTACCCTAGATGTTTAACAGTGCATTTTACTCGCCATTTCATGCGCTTTGAGATGCCGCTTAGCCCAATACGCTATCTGAAATAGAAGCGACGTAAATTGAACAAACGTGATAGAATTTCCCTGAATTCTTATATTAACCTTAATGTAAAATGATGTAATCGGTTCTCTGTTCGCCCTACCCTAGAAGTTTAACAGTGCCTTTCACTCGTCATTTCATGCGCTTTGAGATGCAGCTTAGCCCAATACGCTATCTGAAATAGGAGCGACGTAAATTGAACAAATGTGATAGAATTTTTCTGAATTCTTAAATAAACCATAATATGAAATGATCTAATCGGGTCTCTGTTTGCCCTACCCTAGATGTTTAACAGTGCATTCTACTCGCCATTTCATGCGCTTTGAGATGCCGCTTAGCCCAATACGCTATCTGAAATAGGAGCGACGTAAATAGAAGAATTGTGATAGAATTTCGCTGAATTCTTATATTAACCATAATATAATATGATCTAATCGGGTCTCTGTTTGCCCTACCCTATAAGTTTAATAGTGCATTTTACTCGCCATTTCATGCGCTTTGAGATGCCGCTTAGCACAATACGCTATCTGAAATAGGAGCGATGTAAATTGAACAAATGTGATAGAATTTCCCTGAAATCTTATATTAAACAAAATATAAAATGATCTAAACGGGACTCTGATTGCCCTATCATAGAAGTTTAGTAGTGCATTTTACCCGCCCTTCCACGTGCTTTAAGATGCCGCTTAGCCCAATACGCTATCTGAAATAGGAGCGACGTAAATTGAACAAATATGATAGAGTTTCCCTGAATACTTATATTAACCTTAATGTAAAATGATCTACTCGGGTCTCTCTTTGCCTTACCCTAGAAGTTTAACAGCGCATTTTAATCGCCATTTCACGCGCTTTGAGATGCAGCATAGCCCAATACGCTATCTGAAATAGGAGCGACGTAAATAGAAGAATTGTGATAGAATTTCGCTGAATTCTTATATTAACCATAATATAATATGATCTAATCGGGTCTCTGTTTGCCCTACCCTATAAGTTTAATAGTGCATTTCACTCGTCATTTCATGCGCTTTGAGATGCCGCTTAGCACAAGTCGCTAACTGAAATAGGAGCGATGTAAATTGAACAAATGTGATAGAACTTCGCTGAATTCTTATATTAACCTTAATGTAAAATGATCTAATCGGGTCTTTGTTCGCCCTACCCTAGAAGTTTAATAGTGCATTTCACACGTCATTTCATGCGCTTTGAGATGCCGCTTAGCCCAATAAGCTATCTGAAATAGGAGCGACATAAATTGAACAAATGTGATAGAATTACGCTGAATTCTTATATTAACCAAAATATAAAATGATCTAATCGGGTCTCTGATTGCCCTACCCTAGAAGTTTAATAGTGCATTTTACTGGCCATTTCTTGCGCTTTGAGATGCCGCTTAGCCCAATACGCTATCTGAAATAGGAGCGACGTAAATTGAACAAATGTGATAGAATTTCCCTGAAATGTTATAGTAAACAAAATATAAAATGATCTAACCGGGTCTCTGATTGCCCTACCATAGAAGTTTAATAGTGCATTTTACTCGCCATTCCGCGCGCTTTAAGATGCCGCTTAGCCCAATACGCTATCTGAAATAGGAGCGACGTAAATTGAACAAATGTAATAGAATTTCGCTGAATTTTTATATTAAACAAAATATAAAATGATCTAATCGGGTCTCTGTTTGCCTTATCCTAGAAGTTTAATTGTGCATTTTACTCGCCATTTCATGCGCTTTAAGATGCCGCTTAGCCCAATACGCTATCTGAAATAGGAGCGATGTAAATTGAACAAATGTGATAGAATTTCGCTGAATTCTTTTATTAACCATAATGTTAAATGATCTAATCGGGTCTCTGTTCGCCATAGCGTAGAAGCTTAATAGTGCATTTTATTCGGCATTTCATGCGCTTTGAGATGCCGCTTAGCTCAATACGCTATCTGAAATAGGAGCGACGTAAATTGAACAAATGTGATAGAATTTCGCTGAATTCTTAAATTAACCATAATACAAAATGATCTAATGGGGTCTCTGTTTGCCCTACCCTAGAAGTTTAATAATGCATTTTACTCGCCATTTCTTGCGCTTTGAGATGCCGCTTAGCACAAGTCGCTATCTGAAATAGGAGCGATGTAAATTGAACAAATGTGATGGAATTTCGCTGAATTCTTATATTAACCTTAATGTAAAATGATCTAATCGGGTCTTTGTTCGCCCTACCCTAGAAGTTTAATAGTGCATTTCCCTCGTCATTTCATGCGCTGTGAGATGCCGCTTAGCCCAATAAGCTATTTGAAATAGGAGCGACGTAAATTGAACAAATGTGATAGAATTTCGCTGAATTGATAAATTAACCATAATATAAAATGATCTAATCGAGCCTCTGTCTGCCCTACCCTAGAAGTTTAATAGTGCATTTTACTCGCCATTCCACGCGCTTTAAGATGCCGCTTAGCCCAATACGCTATCTGAAATTGGAGCGACGTAAATTGAACAAATGTAATAGAATTTCGCTGAATTTTTATATTAAACAAAATATAAAATGATCTAATCGGGTCTCTGTTTGCCTTATCCTAGAAGTTTAATTGTGCATTTTACTCGCCATTTCATGCGCTTTGAGATGCCGCTTAGCCCAATACGCTATCTGAAATAGGAACGACGCAAATTGAACAAATGTGATAGAATTTCGCTGAATTCTTATATTAACCATAATATAAAATGAAGTAATCGGGTCCCTGTTCGCCCTACCCAAGAAGTTTAATAGTGCATTTCTCTCGTCATTTCATGCAAATTGAACAAATGTGATAGAATTTCCCTGAAATCTTATATAACCGTAATATAAAATGATCTAATCGGGTCTCTGTGTGCCCTACCCTAGAAGTTTAATAGTGCATTTTACTGGCCATTTCTTGCGCTTTGAGATGCCGCTTAGCCCAATACGCTATCTGAAATAGGAGCGACGTAAATTGAACAAGTGTGATAGAATTTCCCTGAAATGTTATACTAAACAATACATAAAATGATCTAAACGGGACTCTGATTGCCCTACCATAGAAGTTTAGTAGTGCATTTTACTCGCCCTTGCACGCGCTTTAAGATGCCGCCTAGCGCAGTACACTATCTGAAATAGGAGCGACGTATGTTGAACAAATGTGATAGAATTACGCTGAATTCTTATATTAACCGTAATATAAAATGATCTAATCGGGTCTCTGTTTGCCTTACCCTAGAAGTTTAATAGTGCATTTTACTCGTCATTTCATGCGCTTTGAGATGCCGCTTAGCACAATATGCTAACTGAAATAGGAGCGACGTAAATTGAACAAATGTGATAGAATTACGCTGAATCCTTATATTAACCAAAATATAAAATGATCTAATCGGGTCTCTGTTTGCCCTACCCTAGAAGTTTAATAGTGCATTTTACTCGCCATTTCTCGCGGTTTGAGATGCCGCTTAGCCCAATACGCTATCTGAAATAGGAGCGACGTTAGTTGAACAAATGTGATAGAATTACGCTGAATTCTTATATTAACCATAATATAAAATGATCTATTCGGATCTCTGTTCGCCCTAACCTAGAAGATTAATAGTGCATTTCACTCGCCATTCCATGCGCTTTGAGATGCCGCTTAGCCCAATACGCTATCTGAAATAGGAGCGACGTGAATTGAACAAATGTGATAGAACTTCGCTGAATTCTTATATTAACCGTAATATAAAATGATCTAATCGGGTCTCTGTTTGCCCTACCCTAGAAGTTTAATAGTGCATTTTACTCGCCATTTCTCGCGCTTTGAGATGCCGCTTAGCCCAATACGCTATCTGAAATATCAGCGACGTAAGTTGAACAAATGTCATAGAATTACGCTGAATTCTTATATTAACCGTAATATAAAATGGTCTAATCGGGTCTCCGTTTGCCTTATCCTAGAACTTTAATAGTGCAGTTTACTCGTCATTTCATGCGCTTTGAGATGCCGCTTAGCCCAATACGCTATCTGAAATAGGAGCGATGTAAATTGAACAAATGTGATAGAATTTTGCTGAATTCTTAAATTAACCATAATATAAAATGATGTAATCGGTTCTCTGTTCGCCCTACCCAAGAAGTTTAATAGTGCATTTCTCTCGTCATTTCATGCGCTTTGAGATGCCGCTTAGGCCAATACGCTATCTGAAATAGGAGCGACGTAAATTGAACAAATGTGATAGAATTTCCCTGAAATGTTATAGTAAACAAAATATAAAATGATCTAATCGGAACTCTGATTGCCCTATCATAGAAGTTTAGTAGTGCATTTTACTCGCCCTTCCACGCGCTTTAAGATGCCGCCTAGCCCAGTACGCTATCTGAAATAGGAGCGACGTTAGTTGAACAAATGTGATAGAATTACGCTGAATTCTTATATTAACCATAATATAAAATGATCTATTCGGGTCTCTGTTCGCCCTAACCTAGAAGTTTAATAGTGCAGTTTACTCGCCATTCCAAGCGCTTTGAGATGCCGCTCAGCCCAATACGCTATCTGAAATAGGAGCGACGTAAATTGAACAAATGTGATAGAATTTCGTTGAATTCTTATATTAACCAAAATATAAAATGATCTAATGGGGTCTCTGTTTGCCCTTCCCTAGAAGTTTAATAGTGCATTTTACTCGCCATTTCATGCGCTTTGAGATGCCGCTTAGCCCAATACGCTATCTGAAATAGGAGCGACGTAAATTGAACAAATGTGATAGAATTTCCCTGAAATATTGTATTAAACAATACATAAAATGATCTAAACGGGACTCTGATTGCCCTACCATAGAAGTTTAGTAGTGCATTTTACTCGCCCTTCCACGCGCTTTAAGATGCCGCCTAGCCCAGTACACTATCTGAAATAGGAGCGACGTATGTTGAACAAATGTGATAGAATTACGCTGAATTCTTATATTAACCGTAATATAAAATGATCTAATCGGGTCTCTGTTTGCCTTACCCTAGAAGTTTAATAGTGCATCTTACTCGTCATTTCATGCGCTTTGAGATGCCGCTTAGCACAATATGCTATCTGAAATAGGAGCGACGTAAATTGAACAAATGTGATAGAATTACGCTGAATCCTTATATTAACCAAAATATAAAATGATCTAATCGGGTCTCTGATTGCCCTATCATAGAAGTTTAATAGTGCATTTTACTCGCCATTCCACGCGCTTTAAGATGCCGCCTAGCCCAGTATGCTATCTGAAATAGGAACGACGTAAATTGAACAAATGTGATAGAATTTTGCTGAATTCTTAAATTAACCATAATATAAAATGATCTAATCGGGTCTCTGATTGCCCTACCCTAGAAGTTTAATAGTGCATTTCACTCGCCATTTCATGCGCTTTGAGATGCCGCCAAGCCCAGTACGCTATCTGAAATAGGAGCGACGTAAATTGAACAAATGTGGTAGAATTTCGCTGAATTCTTATATTAACCAAAATATAAAATGATCTAATGGGGTCTCTGTTTGCCCTACCCTAGAAGTTTAATAGTGCATTTTACTCGCCATTTCTTGCGCTTTGAGATGCCGCTTAGCCCAATACGCTATCTGATATAGGAGCGACGTAAATTGAACAAATGTGATAGAATTACGCTGAATTCTTATATTAACCGTAATATAAAATGATCTAATCGGGTCTCTGTTTGCCTTACCCTAGAAGTTTAATAGTGCATTTTACTCGTCATTTCATGCGCTTTGAGATTCCGCTTAGCACAATATGCTATCTGAAATAGGAGCGACGTAAATTGAACAAATGTGATAGAATTACGCTGAATCCTTATATTAACCAAAATATAAAATGATCTAATCGGGTCTCTGATTGCCCTATCATAGAAGTTTAATAGTGCATTTTACTCGCCATTCCACGCGCTTTAAGATGCCGCCTAGCCCAGTATCCTATCTGAAATAGGAACGACGTAAATTGAACAAATGTGATAGAATTTTGCTGAATTCTTAAACTAACCATAATATAAAATGATCTAATCGGGTCTCTGATTGCCCTACCCTAGAAGTTTAATAGTGCATTTTACTCGCCGTTTCATGCGCTTTGAGATGCCGCCAAGCCCAGTACGCTATCTGAAATAGGAGCGACGTAAATTGAACAAATGTGATAGAATTTCGCTGAATTCTTATTTTAACCCTAATGTAAAATGATCTAATCGGGTCTTTGTTCGCCCTACCCTAAAAGTTTAATAGTGCATTTCACTCGTAATTTCATGCGCTTTGAGATGCCGCTTAGCCCAATACGCTATCTGAAATAGGAGCGACGTAAATTGAACAAATGTTATAGAATTTCGCTGGATTCTTATATTAACAAAAACACAAAATGATCTAATCGGGTCTCTGATTGCCCTATCATAGAAGTTTAATAGTGCATTTTACTCGCCATTCCACGCGGTTTAAGTTGCCGCCTAGCCCAGTACGCTATCTGAAATAGGAGCTACGTAAGTTGAACAAATGTGACAGAATTACGCTGAATTCTTATATTAACCGTAATATAAAATGGTCTAATCGGGTCTCTGTTTGCCTTACCCTAGAAGTTTAATAGTGCATTTTACTCGCCATTTCATGCGCTTTGAGATGCCGCTTAGCCGAATAAGCTATCTGAAACAGGAGCGATGTAAATTGAACAAATGTGATAGAATTTCGCTGAATTCTTAAATTAACCATAATATGAAATGACCTAATCGGGTCTCTGTTTGCCCTACCCTAGAAGTTTAATAGTGCATTTTACTCGTCATTTCATGCGCTTTGACATGCCGCGTATCCCAATAGCTATCTGAAATAGCAGCGACGTAAATGGAACAAATGTGATAGAATTTCCCTGATATCTTATATTGAACAAAATATAAAATGATCTAATTGGGTCTCTGATTGCCCTACCATAGAAGTTTAGCAGTGCATTTTACTCGCCATTCCACGCGCTTTAAGATGCCGCCTAGCCCAGTACGCTATCTGAAATAGGAGCGACGTAAATTGAACAAATGTGATAGAATTTCGCTGAATTCTTAAATTAACCATAATATACAATGATCTAATCGGGTCTCTGTTCGCCCTAGCCTTGAAGTTTAATAGTGCATTTTACTCGCCCTTCCACGCGCTTTAAGATGCCGCCTAGCCCAGTACGCTATCTGAAATAGGAGCGACGTTAGTTGAACAAATGTGATAGAATTACGCTGAATTCTTATATTAACCATAATATAAAATGATCTATTCGGGTCCCTGTTCGCCCTAACCTAGAAGTTTAATAGTGCATTTCACTCGCCATTCCAAGCGCTTTGAGACGCCGCTCAGCCAAATACGCTATCTGAAATAGGAGCGACGTAAATTGAACAAATGTGATAGAATTTCGCTGAATTCTTATATTAACCAAAATATAAAATGATCTAATGGGGTCTCTGTTTGCCCAACCCTAGAAGTTTAATAGTTCATTTTACTCGCCATTTCTTGCGCTTTGAGATGCCGCTTAGCCCAATACGCTATCTGAAATAGGAGCGACGTAAATTGAACAAATGTGATAGAATTTTTCTGAATTCTTAAATTAACCATAATATGAAATGATGTAATCGGGTCTCTGTTTGACCTACCCTACAAGTTTAACAGTGCATTTTACTCGCCATTTCATGCGCTTTGAGATGCCGCTTAGCCCAATACGCTATCTGAAATAGGAGCGACGTAAATTGAACAAATGTGATAGAATTTCCCTGAAATCTTGTATTAAACAATACATAAAATGATCTAAACGGGACTCTGATTGCCCTACCATAGAAGTTTAGTAGTGCATTTTACTCGCCCTTCCACGCGCTTTAAGATGCCGCCTAGCCCAGTACACTATCTGAAATAGGAGCGACGTATGTTGAACAAATGTGATAGAATTACGCTGAATTCTTATATTAACCATAATATAAAATGATCTAACCGGGTCTCTGATTGCCCTACCCTAGAAGTGTAATAGTGCATTTTACTTGCCATTTCATGCGCTTTGAGATGCCGGTTAGCCCAATACGCTATCTGAAATAGGAGCGACGTAAATTAAACAAATGTGATAGAATTTCGCTGAATTCATATATTAACCAAAATATAAAATGATCTAATCGGGTCTCTCATTGCCCTATCATAGAAGTTTAGTAGTGCATTTTACTCGCCATTTCATGCGCATTGAGATGCCTCTTAGCCCAATACGCTATCTGAAATAGGAGCGACGTAAATTGAACAAATGTGATAGAATTTCGATGAATTCTTAAATTAACCATAATATGAAATGATCTTATCGGGTCTCTGTTTGCCCTACCCTAGAAGTTTAATAGTGCATTTTACTCGCCATTTCTTGCGCTTTGAGATGCCGCTTAGCCCAATACGCTATCTGAAATATCAGCGACGTAAATTGAACAAATGTGATAGAATTTCGCTGAATGCTTATATTAATCTTAATGTAAAATGATCTAATCGGGTCTTTGTTCGCCGTACCCTAGAAGTTTAATAGTGCATTTCACTCGTCATTTCATGCGCATTGAGATGCCGCTAAGCCCAATACGCTATCTGAAATAGGAGCGACGTAAATTGAACAAATGTGATAGAATTTCGCTGAATTCTTATATTAACCACAATATAAAATGATCTAATCGGGTCTCTGATTGCCCTATCACAGAAGTTTAACAGTGCATTTTACTCGCCATTCCTCGCGTTTTAAAATGCCGCCTAGCCCAGTACGCTAGCTGAAATAGGAACGACGTAAATTGAACAAATGTGATAGAATTTCGCTGAATTCTTTAATTAACCCTAATATAAAATGATCTAATCGGGTCTCTGTTTGCCCTACCCTAGAAGTTTAATAGTGCATTTTACTCGACATTTCATGCGCTTTGACATGCCGCTTAGCCCAATACGCTATCTGAAATAGGAGCGACGTAAATTGAACAAATGTGATAGAATTTCAGTGAATTCATTTATTAACCATAATGTAAAATGATCTAATCGGGTCTCTGTTTGCGCTACCCTAGAAGTTTAATAGTGCATTTTACTCGCCATTTCATGCGCTTTGAGATGCCGCTTAGCCCAATGCGCTATCTGAAGTAGGAGTGACGTAAATTGAACAAATGTGATAGAATTTCCCTGAAATCTTATATTATAGAAAATATAAAATGATCTAATCGGGTCTCTGATTGCCCTATCATAAAAGTTTAGCATTGCATTTCCCTCGACATTCTACGCGCTATAAGATGCCGTCTAGCACAGTACGCTATCTGAAATAGGAGCGACGTAAGTTGAACAGATGTGATAGAATTACGCTGAATTCTTATATTAACCGTAATATAAAATGATCTAATCGGGTCTCTGTTTGCCTTATCCTAGAAGATAATAGTGCATTTTTCTCGCCATTTCATGCGCTTTGAGATGCCGCCTAGTCCAATACGGTATCTGAAATAGGAGCGACGTAAATTGAACAAATGTGATAGAATTTCGCTGAATTCTTATATTAACCAAAATATAAAATGATCTAATCGGGTCTCTGTTTGCCCTACCCTAGAAGTTTAATAGTGCATTTTACTCGTCATTTCTTGCGCTTTGACATGCCGCTTAGCCCAATACGCTATCTGAAATAGGAGCGACGTAAGTTCAACAAATGTAATAGAATTACGCCGCATTCTTATATTAACCGTAATATAAAATGATCTAATCGGGTCTCTGTTTGCCTTATCCTACAAGTTTAACAGTGCATTATACTCGCCATTTCATGCGCTTCGAGATGCCGCATTGCCCAATACGCTACCTGAAATAGGAGCGACGTAAATTGAACGAATGTGATAGAATTGCGCTGAATTCTTAAATTAACCATAATATAAAATGATTTAATCGGGTCTTTGTTTGCCCTGCCCTAGAAGTTTAATAGTGCATTATACTCGCCATTTCATGCGCTTTGAGACGCCGCATTGCCCAATACGCTATCTGAAATAGGAGCGACGTAAATTGAACAAATGTGATAGAATTTCGCTGAATTCTTATATTAACCAAAATATAAAATGGTTTACTCGGGTCTCCGATTGCCCTATCATAGAAGTTTAATAGTGCATTTTACTCGCCAGTCCACGCGCTTTAAGATGCCGCCTAGCACAGTATGCTATCTGAAATAGGAACGACGTAAATTGTACAAATGTGATAGAATTTTGCTGAATTCTTAAATTAACCATAACATAAAATGATCTAATAGGGTCTCTGTTTGCCCTACCCTAGAAGTTTAATAGTGTATTTTACTCGCCATTTCATGCGCTTTGAGATGCCGCGTAGCCCAATACGCTATCTGAAATAGGAGCGACGTAAATTAAACAAATGTGATAGAATTTCCCTGAAATCTTATATTAAACAAAATATAAAATGATCTAATCGGGTCTCTGATTGCCCTATCATAGAAGTTTAGTAGTGCATTTTGCTCGCCATTCCACGCGCTTTAAGATGCCGCCTAGCCCAGTACGCTACCTGAAATAGGAGCGACGTAAATTGAACAAATGTGATAGAATTTCCCTGAATTCTTACATTAACCTTAATGTAAAATGATCTGATCGGGTCTCTGTTCGCCCTACCCTAGAAGTTTAATGGTGCATTTTACTCGTCATTTCATGCGCTTTGAGATGCCGCTTAGCCCAATACGCTATCTGAAATAGGAGCGACGTAAATTGAACAAATGTGAGAGAATTTCGCTGAACTCTTAAATTCACTATAATATAAAATGATCTAATCGGGTCTCTGTTTGCCCTACCCTAGAAGTTTAATAGTGCATTTTACTCGTCATTTCATGCGCTTTGAGATGCTGCTTAGCCCAATACGCTATCTGAAATAGGAGCGATGTAAATTGAACAAATGTGATAGAATTTCGCTGAATTCTTTTATTAACCATAATGTAAAATGATCAAATCGGGTCTCTGTTCGCCCTAGCCTAGAAGTTTAATAGTGCATTTTATTCGCCATTTCATGCGCTTTGAGATGCCGCTTCGCCCAATACGCTATCTGAAATAGGAGCGACGTAAATTGAACAAATGTGATAGTATTTCGCTGAATTCTTTTATTAACCATAATGTAAAATGATCTAATCGGGTCTCTGTTCGCCCTAGCCTAGAAGTTTAATAGTGCATTTTACTCGCCATTTCATGCGCTTTGAGATGCCGCTTAGCCCAATACGCTATCTGAAATAGGAGCGACTTAAATTGAAAAATGTGATAGAACTTCGCTGAATTCTTAAATTAACCATAATATAAAATGATCTAATCGGGTCTCTGCTTACCCTACCCTAGAAGTTTAATAGTGCATTTTAATAGCCATTCCACGCGATTTAAAATGCCGCCTAGCCCAGTACGCTATCTGAAATAGGAGCGACGTAAATTGAACAAATGTGATAGAATTTTGCTGAATTCTTAAATTAACCATAATATAAAATGATCTAATCGGGTCTCTTTTTGCCCTACCCTAGAAGTTTCATGGTGCATTTTACTCGCCATTTCATGCGCATTGAGATGCCGCTTAGCCCAATACGGTACCTGAAATTGGAGCGACGTAAGTTGAACAAATGTGATAGAATTTCGCTGAATTCTTTTATCAACCATAATGTAAAATGATCTAATCGGGTCTCTGTTTGCCCTACCCTAGAAGTTTAATAGTGCATTACACTCGTCATTTCATGCGCTTTCAGATGCCGCTAAGCCCAATAAGCTATCTGAAATAGGAGCGACGTAAATTGAACAAATGTGATAGAATTTCGCTAAATTCTTATATTAACCAAAATATAAAATTATCTAATCGGGTCTCTGTTCGCCCTAGCCTAGAAGTTTAATAGTGGATTTTACTCGCCATCCCACGCGTTTTAAGATGCCGCCTAGCTCAGTACGCTATCTGAAATAGGAGCGACCTAAATTGAACGAATGTGATAGAATTTTGCTGAATTCTTAAATTAACCATAATATAAAATGATCTAATCGAGTCTCTGCTTACCCTACCCTAGAAGTTTAATAGTGCATTTTACTCGGCATGTCATGCGCTTTGAGATGCCGCTTTGCCCATTACGCTATGTGAAATAGGAGCGACGTAATTTGAACGAATGTGATAGAATTTCGCTGAATTCTTAAATTAACCATAATATAAAATGATCTAATCGGGTCTCTGTTTGCCCTACCCTAGAACTTTAATAGTGCATTTTACTCACCATTTCATGCGCTTTGAAATGCCGCTTAGCCCAATACGCTATCTGAAATAGGAGCGACGTAAATGGAACAAATGTGATAGAATTTCGCTGAATTCTTTTATTAACCAAAATGTAAAATGATCTAATCGGGTCTCTGTTCGCCCTAGCCTAGAAGTTTAATAGTGCATTTTAGTCGTCATTTCATGCGCTTTGAGATGCCGCTTAGCCCAATACGCTATCTGAAATAGGAGCGACGTAAATTGAACAAATGTGATAGAATCTCCCTGAAATCTTATATTAAACAAAATATAAAATGATCTAATCGGGTCTCTGATTGCCCTATCATAGAAGATTAGTAGTGCATTTTACTCGCCATTCCACGCGCTTTAAGATGCCGCCCAGTACGCTATCTGAAATAGGAGCGACGTAAATTGAGCAAATGTGATAGAACTTCGCTGAATTCGTAAATTAACCATAATATAAAATGATCTAATCGGGTCTCTGTTTGCCTTATCCTAGAAGTATAATAGTGCATTACACTCGTCATTTCATGCGCTTTTAGATGCCGCTTAGCCCAGGACGCTATATGTAATACGAGCGACGTAAATTGAATAACTGTGATAGAATTTCGCTGAATTCTTAAATTAAACATAATATAAAATGATTTAATCGGGTCTTTGTTTGCACTAGCCTAGAAGTTTAATAGTGCGTTTTACTCGCCATTTGATGCGCTTTCAGATGCCGCTTAGCCCAATACGCTATCTGAAATAGGAGCGACGTAAATTGAACAAATGTGATAGAACTTCGCTGAATTCTTAAATTAACCATAATATAAAATGATCTAGTCGGGTCGCTGTTTGCCCTACCCTAGAAGTTTAATAGTGCATTTTATTCGCCATTTCGTGCGCTTTGAGATGCCGCTTAGCCCAATGCGCCATCTGAAATAGGAGCGACGTAAATTGAACAAATGTGAGAGAATTTCGCTGAACTCTTAAATTCACTATAATATAAAATGATCTAATCGGGTCTCTGTTTGCCCTACCCTAGAAGTTTAATAGTGCGTTTTACTCGCCATTTCATGCGCTTTCAGATGCCGCTTAGCCCAATACGCTATCTGAAATAGGAGCGACGTAAATTGAACAAATGTGGTAGTATTTCGCTGAATTCTTTTATTAACCATAATGTAAAATGATCTAATCGGGTCTCTGTTCGCCCTAGCCTAGAAGTTTAATAGTGCATTTTACTCGCCATTTCATGCGCTTTGAGATGCCGCTTAGCCCAATACGGTATCTGAAATTGGAGCGACGTAAGTTGAACAAATGTGATAGAATTTCGCTGAATTCTTTTATCAACCATAATGTAAAATGATCTAATCGGGTCTCTGTTTGCCCTACCCTAGAAGTTTAATAGTGCATTACACTCGTCATTTCATGCGCTTTGAGATGCCGCTTTGCCCATTACGCTATCTGAAATAGGAGCGACGTAATTTGAACGAATGTGATAGAATTTCGCTGAATTCTTAAATTAACCATAATATAAAATGATCTAATCGGGTCTTTGTTTGCCCTACCCAAGAACTTTAATAGTGCATTTTACTCATCATTTCATGCGCTTTGAAATGCCGCTTAGCCCAATACGCTATCTGAAATAGGAGCGACGTAAATGGAACAAATGTGATAGAATTTCGCTGAATTCTTATATTAACCAAAATATAAAATTATCTAATCGGGTCTCTGTTCGCCCTAGCCTAGAAGTTTAATAGTGGATTTTACTCGCCATTCCACGCGTTTTAAGATGCCGCCTAGCTCAGTACGCTATCTGAAATAGGAGCAACCTAAATTGAACGAATGTGATAGAATTTTGCTGAATTCTTAAATTAACCATAATATAAAATGATCTAATCGGGTCTCTGCTTACCCTACCCTAGAAGTTTAATAGTGCATTTTACTCACCATTTCATGCGCTTTGAAATGCCGCTTAGCCCAACACGCTATCTGAAATAGGAGCGACGTAAATGGAACAAATGTGATACAATTTCGCTGAATTCTTTTATTAACCAAAATGTAAAATGATCGAATCGGGTCTCTGTTCGCCCCATCCTAGAAGTTTAATAGTGCATTTTAGTCGTCATTTCATGCGCTTTGAGATGCCGCTTAGCCCAATACGCTATCTGAAATAGGAGCGACGGAAATTGAACATATGTGATAGAATTTCCCTGAAATCTTATATTAAACAAAATATAAAATTATCTAATCGGGTCTCTGATTGCCCTATCATAGAAGATTAGTAGTGCATTTTACTCGCCATTCCGCGCGCTTTAAGATGCCGCCCAGTACGCTATCTGAAATAGGAGCGACGTAAGTTGAACAAATGTGATGGAATTTTGCTGAATTCTTAAATTAAACAGAATATAAAATGATCTAATGGGGTCTCTGTTTGCCCTACCCTAGAAGTTTAATAGTGCATTTCACTCGTCACTTCATGCGCTTTGAGATGCCGCTAAGCCCAATAAGCTATCTGAAATAGGAGCGACGTAAATTGAACAAATGTTATAGAATTTCGCAGAATTCTTATATTAACCAAAATATAAAAGGATCTAATCGGGTCTTTGTTTGCCCTAGACTAGAAGTTTAATAGTGCATTTTACTCGCCATTTCATGCACTTTCAGATGCCGCTTAGCCCAATACGCTATCTGAAATAGGAGCGACGTAAATTGAACAAATGTGATAGAATTTCGCTGAATTCTTAAATTAACCATAATATAAAATGATCTAATCGGGTCTCTGTTTGCCTTATCCTAGAAGTATAATAGTGCATTATACTCGTCATTTCATGCGCTTTTAGATGCCGCTTAGCCCAGGACGCTATCTGAAATAGGAACGACGTAAATTGAACAAATGTGATAGAATTTTGCTGAATTCTTAAATTCACTATAATATAAAATGATCTAATCGGGTCTCTGTTTGCCCTACCCTAGAAGTTTAATAGTGCATTTTACTCGTCATTTCATGCGCTTTGAGATGCCGCTTAGCCCAATACGCTATCTGAAATAGGAGCGATGTAAATTGAACAAATGTGATAGAATTTCGCTGAATTCTTTTATTAACCATAATGTAAAATGATCTAATCGGGTCTCTGTTCGCCCTAGCCTACAAAATTTAATAGTGCATTTCATTCTCCATTTCATGCGCTTCGAGAAGCCGCTTCGCCCAATACGCTATCTGAAATAGGAGCGACGTAAATTGAACAAATGTTATAGAATTTCGCAGAATTCTTATATTAACCAAAATATAAAATGATCTAATCGGGTCTCTGATTGCCCTATCATAGAATTTTAATAGTGCATTTTACTCGCCATTCCACACGCTTTAAGATGCCGCCTAGCCCAGTACGCTATCTGAAATAGGAGCGACGTAAATTGAACAAATGTGATAAAATTTTGCTGAATTCTTAAATTAACCATAATATAAAATGATCTAATCCGGTCTCTGTTCGCCCTAGCCTAGAAGTTTAATAGTGCATTTTACTCGCCATTTCATGCGCCTTCAGATGCCGCTTAGCCCAATACGCTATCTGAAATAGGAGCGACGTAAATTGAACAAATGTGATAAAATTTTGCTGAATTCTTAAATTAACCATAATATAAAATGATCTAATCGGGACTCTGATTGCCCTACCCTAGAAGTTTAATAGTGCATTTTACTCGCCATTTCATGCGCTTTGAGATGCCGCTTAGCCCAATACGCTATCTGACATAGGAGCGACGTAAATTGCACAATTGTGATAGAATTTCGCTAAATTCATATATTAACCAAAATATAAAATGATCTAATCGGGTCTCTGATTGCCCTATCATAGAAGTTTAATAGTGCATTTTACTCGCCATTTCATGCGCTTTGAGATGCCGCTTAGCCCAATACGCTATCTGAAATAGGAGCTACGTAAGTTGAACAAGTGTGATAGAATTTCGCTGAATTGTTAAATTAACCATAATATAAAATGATCTAATCGGGTCTCTGTTTGCCCTACCCTAGAAGTTTAATAGTGCATTTCACTCGTCATTTCATGCGCTTTGAGATGCCGCTTAGCCCAATATGCTATCTGAAATAGGAGCGACGTAAGTTGAACAAATGTGATGGAATTTTGCTGAATTCTTAAATTAACCATAATATAAAATGATCTAATCGGGTCCCTTTTTGCCATACCCTAGAAGTTTCATAGTGCATTTTACTCGCCATTTCATGCGCTTTGAGATGCCGCTTAGCCCAATACGCTATCTGAAATAGGAGCGACGTAAATTGAACAAATGTGATAGAATTTCGCTGAATTCTTAAATTAACCATAATATAAAATGATCTAATCGGGTCTCTGTTTGCCTTATCCTAGAAGTATAATAGTGCATTATACTCGTCATTTCATGCGCTTTTAGATGCCGCTTAGCCCAGGACGCTATCTGAAATAGGAGCGACGTAAATTGAACAAATGTGACAGAATTTCGCTCAATTCTTATATTAACCTAAATGTAAAATGATCTAATCGGGTCTCTGTTTTCCCTACCCTAGAAGTTTAATAGTGCATTTTACTCGCCATTTCTTGCGCTTTGAGATGCCGCTTAGCCCAATACGCTATCTGAAATAGGAGCGGCGTAAATTGAACAAACGTGATAGAATTAGGCTGAATTCTTATATTAACCAAAATATAAAATGATCTAATCGGGTCTCTGATTGCCCTATCATAGAAGTTTAGTAGTGCATTTTACTCGCCTTTCCTCGCGTTTTAAGATGCCTCCTGGCCCAGAACGCTAGCTGAAATAGGAACGACGTAAATTGAAAAAATGTGATGGAATTTCCCTGAATTCTTATGTTAACCTTAATGTCAAATGATCTATTCGGGTTTCTGTTCGCCCAACCCTAGAAGTTTAATAGTGCCTTTCACTCGTCATTTCATGCGCTTTGAGATGCCGCTTAGCCCAATACGCTATCTGAAATTGGAGCGACGTAAATTGAACAAATGTGATAGAATTTGGCTGAATTCTTAAATTAACCATAATGTAAAATGATCTAATCGGGTCTCTGTTCGCCCTAGCCTATAAGTTTAATAGTGCATTTGACTCGTCATTTCATGCGCTTTGAGATGCCGCTGGGCCCAATACGCTGTCTGAAATAGGAGCGACGTAAATTGAACAAATGTGATAGCATTACGCTGAATTCTTATATTAACCAAAATATGAAATGATCTAATCGGGTCTCTGATTGCCCTATCATAGAAGTTTAATAGTGCATTTTACTCGCCATTCCACGCGCTTTAAGATGCCGCCTAGCCCAGTACGCTATCTGAAATAGGAGCGACGTAAATTGAAGAAATGTGATAGAATTTTGCTGAATTCTTAAATTAACCATAATATAAAATGATATAATCGGGTCTCTGTTTGCCCTACCCTAGAAGTTTAATAGTGCATTTTACTCGCCATTCCATGCGCTTTGAGAAGTCGCATAGCACAATACGCTATCTGAAATAGGAGTCACGTAAATTGAAAAATGTGATAGAATTTCCCTGAATTCTTATATTAACCTTAACGTAAAATGATCTAATCCGGTCTCCGATTGCCCTTTCATAGAAGTTTAGTAGTGCATTTTACTCGCCATTCCACGCGCTTTAAGGTGCCGCCTAGCCCAGCACGCTATCTGAAATAGGAACGACGTAAATTGAACAAATGTGACAGAATTTCGCTGAATTCTTATATTAACCAAAATATAAAATGATCTAATCCGGTCTCTGTTTGCCCTACCCTAGAAGTTTAATAGTGCATTTTACTCGCCATTTCTTGCGCTTTGAGATGCCGCTTAGCCCAATACGCTATCTGAAATAGGAGCGACGTAAATTGAACGAATGTGATAGAATTTCGCTGAATTCTTAAATTAACCATAATATAAAATGATCTAATCGGGTCTCTGTTTTCCCTAACCTAGAAGTTTAATAGTGCATTTTACTCGCCATTCCACGCGCTTTAAGATGCCGCCTAGCCCAGTACGCTATCTGAAATAGGAACGACGTACATTGAACAAATGTGATAGAATTTTGCTGAATTCTTAAATTAACCATAATATGAAATGATCTAATCGGGTCTCTGATTGCCCTATCATAGTAGTTTAGTAGTGAATTTTACTCGCCATTCCACGCGCTTTAAGATGCCGCCTTGCCCAGTACGCTATCTGAAATAGGAGCAACGTAAATTGAACAAATGTGATAGAATTTTGCTGACTTCTTAAATTAATCATAATATAAAATGATCTAATCGGGTCTCTGTTTGCCCTACCCTAGAAGTTTAATAGTGCATTTTACTCGCCATTTCATGCGCTTTCAGATGCCGCATAGCCCAATACGCAATCTTTAATAGGAGCGACGTAAATTGAACAAATGTGACAGAATTTCGCTCAATTCTTATATTAACCTAAATATAAAATGATCTAATCGGGTCTCTGTTTTCCCTAACCTAGAAGTTTAATAGTGCATTTTACTCGCCAATTCTTGCGCTTTGAGATGCCGCTTAGCCCAATACGCTATCTGAAATAGGAGCGGCGTAAATTGAACAAACGTGATAGAATTAGGCTGAATTCTTATATTAACCGTAATATAAAATGATCTAATCGGGTCTCTGATTGCCCTATCATAGAAGTTTAACAGTGTATTTTACTCGCCTTTCCTCGCGTTTTAAGATGCCTCCTGGCCCAGAACGCTAGCTGAAATAGGAACGACGTAAATTGAAAAAATGTGATGGAATTTCCCTGAATTCTTATATTAACCTTAATGTCAAATGATCTATTCGGGTTTCTGTTCGCACAACCCTAGAAGTTTAATAGTGCCTTTCACTCGTCATTTCATGCGCTTTGAGATGCCGCTTAGCCCAATACGCTATCTGAAATTGGAGCGACGTAAATTGAACAAATGTGATAGAATTTGGCTGAATTCTTAAATTAACCATAATGTAAAATGATCTAATCGGGTCTCTGTTCGCCCTAGCCTATAAGTTTAATAGTGCATTTGACTCGTCATTTCATGCGCTTTGAGATGCCGCTGGGCCCAATACGCTGTCTGAAATAGGAGCGACGTAAATTGAACAAATGTGATAGCATTACGCTGAATTCTTATATTAACCAAAATATGAAATGATCTAATCGGGTCTCTGATTGCCCTATCATAGAAGTTTAATAGTGCATTTTACTCGCCATTCCACGCGCTTTAAGATGCCGCCTAGCCCAGTACGCTATCTGAAATAGGAGCGACGTAAATTGAAGAAATGTGATAGAATTTTGCTGAATTCTTAAATTAACCATAATATAAAATGATATAATCGGGTCTCTGTTTGCCCTACCCTAGAAGTTTAATAGTGCATTTTACTCGCCATTTCATGCGCTTTGAGAAGTCGCATAGCACAATACGCTATCTGAAATAGGAGTCACGTAAATTGAAAAATGTGATAGAATTTCCCTGAATTCTTATATTAACCTTAACGTAAAATGATCTAATCCGGTCTCCGATTGCCCTTTCATAGAAGTTTAGTAGTGCATTTTACTCGCCATTCCACGCGCTTTAAGGTGCCGCCTAGCCCAGTACGCTATCTGAAATAGGAACGACGTAAATTGAACAAATGTGACAGAATTTCGCTGAATTCTTATATTAACCAAAATATAAAATGATCTAATCCGGTCTCTGTTTGCCCTACCCTAGAAGTTTAATAGTGCATTTTACTCGCCATTTCTTGCGCTTTGAGATGCCGCTTAGCCCAATACGCTATCTGAAATAGGAGCGACGTAAATTGAACGAATGTGATAGAATTTCGCTGAATTCTTAAATTAACCATAATATAAAATGATCTAATCGGGTCTCTGTTTGCCCTAACCTAGAAGTTTAATAGTGCATTTTACTCGCCATTCCACGCGCTTTAAGATGCCGCCTAGCCCAGTACGCTATCTGAAATAGGAACGACGTACATTGAACAAATGTGATAGAATTTTGCTGAATTCTTAAATTAACCATAATATGAAATGATCTAATCGGGTCTCTGATTGCCCTATCGTAGTAGTTTAGTAGTGAATTTTACTCGCCATTCCACGCGCTTTAAGATGCCGCCTTGCCCAGTACGCTATCTGAAATAGGAGCAACGTAAATTGAACAAATGTGATAGAATTTTGCTGACTTCTTAAATTAATCATAATATAAAATGATCTAATCGGGTCTCTGTTTGCCCTACCCTGGAAGTTTAATAGTGCATTTTACTCGCCATTTCATGTGCTTTCAGATGCCGCATAGCCCAATACGCAATCTTTAATAGGAGCGACGTAAATTGAACAAATGTGACAGAATTTCGCTCAATTCTTATATTAACCTAAATATAAAATGATCTAATCGGGTCTCTGTTTTCCCTACCCTAGAAGTTTAATAGTGCATTTTACTCGCCATTCCACGCGCTTTAAGGTGCCGCCTAGCCCAGCACGCTATCTGAAATAGGAACGACGTAAATTGAACAAATGTGATAGAATTTTGCTGAATTCTTAAATTAACCATAATATGAAATGATCTAATCGGGTCTCTGATTGCCCTATCATAGTAGTTTAATAGTGAATTTTACTCGCCATTCCACGCGCTTTAAGATGCCGCCTTGCCCAGTACGCTATCTGAAATAGGAGCAACGTAAATTGAACAAATGTGATAGAATTTTGCTGACTTCTTAAATTAATCATAATATAAAATGATCTAATCGGGTCTCTGTTTGCCCTACCCTAGAAGTTTAATAGTGCATTTTACTCGCCATTTCATGCGCTTTCAGATGCCGCATAGCCCAATACGCAATCTTTAATAGGAGCGACGTAAATTGAACAAATGTGACAGAATTTCGCTCAATTCTTATATTAACCTAAATATAAAATGATCTAATCGGGTCTCTGATTGCCCTATCATAGAAGTTTAGTAGTGCATTTTACTCGCCCTTCCACGCGCTTTAACATGCCGCCTAGCCCAGTACGCTATCTGAAATAGGAGCGACGTAAGTTGAACAAATGTGAAAGTATTACGCTGAATTCTTATATTAACCGTAATATAAAATGATCTAATCGGGTCTCTGATTGCCCTATCATAGAAGTTTAATAGTGTATTTTACTCGCCATTCCTCGCGTTTTAAGATGCCGCCTAGCCCATACGCTAGCTGAAATAGGAACGACGTAAATTGAACAAATGTGATGGAATTACGCTGAATTCTTATATTAACCGTAATATAAAATGATCTAATCGGGTCTCTGATTGCCCTATCATAGTAGATTAGTAGTGAATTTTACTCGCCATTCCACGCGCTTTAAGATGCCGCGTAGCCAAGTACGCTATCTGAAATAGGAGCGACGTAAATTGAACAAATGTGATAGAATTTCGCTGAATTCTTATATTTACCGTAATATAAAATGATCTAATCGGGTCTCTGTTTGCGTTATCCTAGAAGTTTAATTGTGCATTTTACTCGCCATTTCATGCGCTTTGAGATGCCGCTTAGCCCAATACGCTATCTGAAATAGGAGTGACGTTTGTTGAACAAATGTGATAGAATTACGCTGAATTCTTATATTCACCGTAATATAAAATGATCTAATCTGGTCTCTGTTTGCCTTACCCTATAAGTTTAATAGTGCATTTTACTCGCCATTTCATGCGCTTTGAGATGCCCCTTAGCCCAATACGCTATCTGCAATAGGAGCGACGTAAATTGAACAAATGTGATAGAACTTCGCTGAATTCTTAAATTAACCATAATATAAAATGATCTAATGGGGTCTCTGTTTGCCCTACCCTATAAGTTTAATAGTGAATTTTACTCGTCATTTCATGCGCTTTGAGATGCCGCTTAGCCCAATACGCTATCTGAAATAGGAGCGATGTAAATTGATCAAATGTGATAGAATTTCGCTGAATTCTTTTATTAACCATAATGTAAAATGATCTAATCGGGTCTCTGTTTGCCCTACCCTGGAAGTTTAATAGTGCATTTTGCTCGACATTTCATGCGCTTTGAGATGGCGCTTACCCCAATACGCTATCTGAAATTGGAGCGACGTAAATTGAACAAATGTGATAGAATTTCCCTGAATTCTTATATTAACCTTAATGTAAAATGATGTAATCGGGTCTTTGTTCGCCCTACCCAAGAAGTTTAATAGTGCATTTCTCTCGTCATTTCATGCGCTTTGAGATGCCGCTTAGCCCAATACGCTATCTGAAATAGGAGCGACGTAAATTGAACAAATGTGATAGAATTCCCCTGAAATATTATAGTAAACAAAATATAAAATGATCTAATCGGAACTCTGATTGCCCTATCATAGAAGTTTAGTAGTGCATTTTACTCGCCCTTCCACGCGCTTTAAGATGCCTCCTAGACCAGTACGCTATCTGAAATAGGAGCTACGTAAGTTGAACAAATGTCACAGAATTACGCTGCATTCTTATATTAACCGTAATATAAAATGATCTAATCGGGTCTCTGTTTGCCTTATCCTAGAAGTTTAATAGTGCATTTCTCTCGTCATTTAATGCGCTTTGAGATGCCGCTTAGCCCAATAGCTACCTGAAATAGGAGCGACGTAAATTGAACAAATGTGATATAATTACGCTGAATTCTTATATTAACCGTAATATAAAATGATCTAATCGGGTCTCTGTTTGCATTACCCTAGAAGTTTAATAGTGCATTTCACTCGTCATTTCATGCTCATTGAGATGCCGCTAAGCCCAATACGCTATCTGAAATAGGAGCGACGTAAATTAAACAAATGTGATAGAATTTCGCTGAATTCTTATATTAACCAAAATATAAAATGATCTAATCGGGTCTCTCATTGCCCTATCATAGAAGTTTAATAGTGCATTTTACTCGTCATTCCACGCGCTTTAAGATGCCGCCTAGCCCAGTACACTATCTGAAATAGGAGCGACGTATATTGAACAAATGTGATAGAATTACGCTGAATTCTTATATTAACCGTAATATAAAATGATCTAATCGGGTCTCTGTTTGCATTACCCTAGAAGTTTAATAGTGCATTTTACTCGCCATTTCATGCGCTTTGAGATGCCGCTTAGCCCAATACGCTATCTGCAATAGGATCGACGTAAATTGAACAAATGCGATAGAATTTCGCTGAATTCTTAAATTAACCATAATATAAAATGATCTAAACTGGTCTCTGTTTGCCCTACCCTAGAAGTTTAATAGTGCATTCTACTCGCCATTTCATGCGCTTTGAGATGCCGCTTAGCCCAATACGCTATCTGAAATAGGAGCGATGTAAATTGAACAAATGTGATAGAATTTCGCTGAATTCTTTTATTAACCATAATGTTAAATGATCTAATCGGGTCTCTGTTCGCCATAGCGAAGAAGCTTAATAGTGCATTATATTCGTCATTTCATGCGCTTTGAGATGCCGCTTAGCCCAATACGCTATCTGAAATAGGAACGACGCAAATTGAACAAATGTGATAGAATTTCGCTGAATTCTTATATTAACCATAATATAAAATGATGAAATCGGGTCTCTGTTCGCCCTACCCAAGAAGTTTAATAGTGCATTTCTCTCGTCATTTCATGCGCTTTGAGATGCCGCTTAGCCCAATAGCTATCTGAAATAGGAGCGACGTAAATTGAACAAATGTGATAGAATTTCCCTGAAATCTTATATAACCGTAATATAAAATGATCTAATCGGCTCTCTGTTTGCATTACCCTAGAAGTTTAATAGTGCATTTTACTCGCCATTCCACGCGCTTTAAGATGCCGCCTATCCGAGTACGCCATATGAAATAGGAGCGACGTAAATTGAACAAATGTGATAGAATTTCGCTGAATTCTTAAATTAACCATAATATAAAATGATCTTATCGGGTCTCTGTTTGCCCTACTCTAGAAGTTTGATAGTGCATTTTACACGCCATTTCATGCGCTTTGAGATGCCGCTTAGCCCAATAGCTATCTGAAATAGGAGCGACGTAAATTGAACAAATGTGTAGGAATTTCCCTGAAATCTTATATTAAACAAAATATAAAATGATCTAAACGGGACTCTGATTGCCCTATCATAGAAGTTTAGTAGTGCATTTTACACGCCCTTCCACGCGCTTTAAGATGCCGCCTAGCCAAGTACACTATCTGAAATAGGAGCGACGTATATTGAACAAATGTGATAGAATTACGCTGAATTCTTATATTAACCGTAATATAAAATGATCTAATCGGGTCTCTGTGTGCATTACCCTAGAAGTTTAATAGTGCATTTTACTCGCCCTTTCATGCGCTTTGAGATACCGCTTAGCCCAATACGCTATCTGAAATAGGAGCGATGTAAATTGAACAAATGTGATAGAATTTCGCTGAATTCTTTTATTAACCATAATGTTACATGATCTAATCGGGTCTCTGTTCGCCATAGCGAAGAAGCTTAATAGTGCATTATATTCGTCATTTCATGCTCTTTGAGATGCCGCTTAGCCCAATACGCTAACTGAAATAGGAGCGACGTAAATTGAACAATTGTGATAGAATTTCGCTGAATTCTTATATTAACCAAAATATAAAATGATCTAATCGGGTCTCTGATTGCCCTATGATAGAAGTTTAATAGTGCATTTTACTCGCCATTCCGCGCGCTTTAAGATGCCGCTTAGCCCAATACGCTATCTGAAATAGGAGCGACGTAAGTTCAACAAATGTGATAGAATTTCGCTGAATTCTTAAATTAACCATAATATAAAATGATCTAATGGGGTCTCTGTTTGCCCTACCCTAGAAGTTTTATAGTGCATTTTACTCGTCATTTCTTGCCCTTTGACATGCCGCTTAGCCCAATACGCTATCTGGAATAGGAGCGACGTAAATTGAACAAATGGGATAGAATTTCCCTGAAATGTTATAGTAAACAAAATATAAAATGATCTAATCGGGTCTCTGATTGCCCTACCCTAGAAGTTTTATAGTGCATTTTACTCGTCATTTCTTGCCCTTTGAGATGCCGCTTAGCCCAATACGCTATCTGGAATAGGAGCGACGTAAATTGAACAAATGGGATAGAATTTCCCTGAAATGTTATAGTAAACAAAATATAAAATGATCTAATCGGGTCTCTGATTGCCCTATCATAGAAGTTTAATAGTGCATTTCACTCGCTATTCCGCGCGCTTTAAGATGACGCTTAGCCCAATACGCTATCTGAAATAGGAGCGACGTAAATTGAACAAATGTGATAGAATTTCGCTGAATTCTTATATTAAACAAAATATAAAATGATCTAATCGGGTTTCTGATTGCCCTATCATAGAAGTTTAATAGTGCATTTTACTCGCCATTCCACGCGCTTTGAGTTGCCGCTTAGCCCAATACGCTATCTGAAATAGGAGCGACGTAAATTGAACAATTGTGGTAGAATTTCGCTGAATTCTTATATTAACCAAAATATAAAATGGTCTAATCGGGTCTCTGATTGCCCTATGATAGAAGTTTAATAGTGCATTTTACTCGCCATTCCACGCGCTTTAAGATGCCGCGTAGCCCAGTATGCTATCTGAAATAGGAACGACGTAAATTGAACAAATGTGATTGAATTTTGCTGAATTCTTAAATTAACCATAATATAAAATGATCTAATCGGGTCTCTGATTGCCCTACCCTAGAAGTTTAATAGTGCATTTTACTCGCCATTTCATGCGCGTTGAGATGCCGCTTAGCCCAATAGCTATCTGAAATAGGAGCGACGTAAATTGAACAAATGTGATAGGATTTCGCTGAATTCTTATATTAACCAAAATATAAAATGATCTAATCCGGTCTCTGTTTGCCCTACCCTAGAAGTTTAATAGTGCATTTTACTCGCCCTTCCACGCGCTTTAAGATGCCGCTTAGCCCAATACGCTATCTGAAATAGGAGCGACGTAAGTTGAACAAATGTGATAGAATTTCGCTGGATTCTTATATTAACCAAAATATAAAATGATCTAATTGGGTCTCTGATTGCCGTATCATAGAAGTTTAATAGTGCATTTTACTCGCCATTCCACGCGGTTTAAGTTGCCGCCTAGCCCAGTACGCTATCTGAAATAGGAGCGACGTAAATTGAACAAATGTGATAGAATTTCCCTGAAATCTTATATTAAACAATACATAAAATGATCTAAACGGGACTCTGACTGCCCTACCATAGAAGTTTAGTTCGTGCATTTTACTCGCCCTTCCACGCGCATTAAGATTCCGCCTAGCCCAGTACGCTATCTGAAATAGGAGCTACGTAAGTTGAACAAATGTCACAGAATTACGCTGAATTCTTATATTAACCGTAATATAAAATGATCTAATCGGGTCTCTCTTTGCCTTATCCTAAATGTTTAATAGTGCATTTTACTCGCCATTTCATGCGCTTTGAGATGCCGCTTAGCCCAATACGCTGTCTGAAATAGGAGCGACGTAAATTGAACAAATGTGATAGAATTACGCTGAATTCTTAAATTAACCATAATATAAAATGATCTAATCGGGTCTCTGTTTGCCCTGCCCTAGAAGTTTAATAGTTTATTTTACTCGCCATTTCTTGCGCTTTGAGATGCCGCTTAGCCCGATACGCTATCTGAAATATCAGCGACGTAAGTTGAACAAATGTGATAGAATTACGCTGAATTCTTATATTAACCGTAATATAAAATGATCTAATCGGGTCTCTCTTTGCCTTATCCTAGAAGTTTAATAGTGCATTTCACTCGCCATTTCATGCGCTTTGAGATGCCGCTTAGCACAATTTGCTATCTGAAATAGGAGCGACGTAAATTGAACAAATGTGATAGAATTACACTGCATCCTTATATTAACCAAAATATAAAATGATCTAATCCGATCTCTGATTGCCCTATCATAGAAGTTTAATAGTGCATTTTACTCGCCATTCCACGCGCTTTAAGATGCCGCCTAGCCCAGTATGCTATCTGAAATAGGAACGACGTAAATTGAACAAATGTGATAGAATTTTGCTGAATTCTTAAATTAACCATAATATAAAATGATCTAATCGGGTCTCTGATTGCCCTACCCTAGAAGTTTAATAGTGCATTTTACTCGCCATTTCATGCGCTTTGAGATGCCGCTTAGCCCAATACGCTATCTGAAATAGGAGCGACGTAAATTAGACAAATGTGATAGAATTTCGCTGAATCCTTATATTAACCAAAATATAAAATAATCTAATCGGGTCTCTGATTGCCCTATCACAGATGTTTAAGAGTGCATTTTACTCGCCATTCCACGCGCCTTGAGATGCCGCCTAGCCCAGTACGCTATCTGAAATAGGAGCGACGTTAGTTGTACAGATGTGATAGAATTACGCTGAATTCTTATATTAACCGTAATATAAAATGATCTTATCGGGTCTCTGATTGCCCTACCCTAGAAGTTTAATAGTGCATTTTACTCGCCCTTTCGTGCGCTTTGAGATGCCGCTTAGCCCAATACGCTATCTGAAATAGGAGCGACGTAAATTGAACAAATGTGATAGAATTTCGCTGGATTCTTATATTAACCAAAATATAAAATGATCTAATCGGGTCTCTGATTGCCCTATCATAGAAGTTTAATAGTGCATTTTACTCGCCATTCCACGCGGTTTAAGTTGCCGCCTAGCCCAGTAGGCTATCTGAAATAGGAGCTACGTAAGTTGAACAAATGTGACAGAATTACACTGAATTCTTATATTAACCGTAATATAAAATGATCTAGTCGGGTCTCTGTTTGCCTTATCCAAGAAGTTTAATAGTGCATTTTACTCGCCATTTCATGCGCTTTGAGATGCCGCTTAGCCCAATAAGCTATCTGAAATCGGAGCGATGTAAATTGAACAAATGTGATAGAATTTCGCTGAATTCTTATATTAACCAAAATATAAAATGATCTAATCGGGTCTCTGATTGCCCTATCATAGAAGTTTAAGAGTGCATTTTGCTCGCCATTCCACGCGCTTTAAGATGCCGCCTAGCCCAGTACGCTATCTGAAATAGGAGCGACGTAAGTTGAACAAATGTGATAGAATAACGCTGAATTCTTATATTAACCGTAATATAAAATGGTCTAATCGGGACTCCGTTTGCCTTATCCTAGAAGTTTAATAGTGCATTTTACTCGCCATTTCATGCGCTTTGAGATGCCGCTTAGCCCAATACGCTATCTGCAATAGGAGCGACGTAAATTGAACAAATGTGATAGAATATCGCTGAATGCTTAAATTAACCATAATATAAAATGATCTAATCGGGTCTCTGTTTGCCCTACCCTAGAAGTTTAATAGTGCATTTTACTCGACGTTCCGCGCGCTTTAAGATGGCGCCTAGCCCAGTACGCTATATGAAATAGGAGCGATGTAAATTGAACAAATGTGATAGAATTTTGCTGAATTCTTATATTAACCGTAATATAAAATGGTCTAATCGGGACTCCGTTTGCCTTATCCTAGAAGTTTAATAGTGCATTTTACTCGCCATTTCATGCGCTTTGAGATGCCGCTTAGCCCAATACGCTATCTGCAATAGGAGCGACGTAAATTGAACAAATGTGATAGAATATCGCTGAATGCTTAAATTAACCATAATATAAAATGATCTAATCGGGTCTCTGTTTGCCCTAGCCTAGAAGTTTAATAGTGCATTTTACTCGACGTTCCGCGCGCTTTAAGATGGCGCCTAGCCCAGTACGCTATATGAAATAGGAGCGATGTAAATTGAACAAATGTGATAGAATTTTGCTGAATTCTTAAATTAACAATAACATAAAATGATCTAATCGGGTCTCTGTTTGCCCTACCCTAGAAGTTTAATAGTGCATTCTACTCGCCATTTCATGCGCTTTGATATGCCGCTTAGCCCAATACGCTATCTGAAATAGGAGCGATGTAAATTGAACAAATGTGATGCAATTTCGCTGAATTCTTTTATTAACCATAATGTAAAATGATCTAATCGGGTCTCTGTTCGCCCTAGCCTAGAACTTTAATCGTGCATTTTATTCGCCATTCCACGCGCTTTAAGATGCCGCCTAGGCCTGTACGCTATCTGAAATAGGAGCGACGTAAATTGAACAAATGTGATAGAATTTTGCTGAATTCTTACATTAACCATAATATAAAATGATCTAATCGGGTCTCTGTTTGCCCTACCCTAGAAGTTTAATAGTGCATTCTACTCGCCATTTCATGCGCTTTGAGATGCCGCTTAGCCCAATACGCTATCTGAAATAGGAGCGACGTAAATTGAACGAATGTGATAGAATTTCGCTGAATTCTTATATTAACCAAAATATAAATGATCTAATCGGGACTCTGATAGCCCTATCATAGAAGTTTAATAGTGCATTTTACTCGCCACTCCACGCGCTTTAGGATGCCGCCTAGCCCAGTATGCTATCTGAAATAGGAGCGACGTAAGTTGAACAAATGTGATAGAATTACGCTGAATTCTTATATTAACCGTAATATAAAATGATCTAATCGGGTATCTCTTTGCCTTATCCTAGAAGTTTAATAGTGCATTTTACTCTCCATTTCATGCGCTTTGAGATGCCGCTTAGCCCAATACGGTATATGAAATAGGAGCGAAGTAAATTGAACAAATGTGACAGAATTTCGCTGAATTCTTATATTAACCAACATATAAAATTATCTAATCCGGTCTCTGTTTGCCCTACCCTAGAAGTTTAATAGTGCATTTTACGAGCCACTTCTTGCGCTTTGAGATTCAGCTTAGCCCAATACGCTATCTGAAATAGGACCGACGTAAATTGAACAAATGTGATAGAATTTCGCTGAATTCATATATTAACCTTAATGTAAAATGATCTAATCGGGTCTTTGTTCGCCCTACCCTAGAAGTTTAACAGTGCATTTCACTCGTCATTTGATGCGCTTTGAGATGCCGCTTAGCACAATTTGCTATCTGAAATAGGAGCGACGTAAATTGAACAAATGTGATAGAATTACGCTGCATCCTTATATTAACCAAAATATAAAATGATCTAATCGGATCTCTGATTGCCCTCTCATAGAAGTTTAATAGTGCATTTTACTTGCCATTCCACGCGCTTTAAGATGCCGCCTAGCCCAGTATGCTATCTGAAATAGGAACGACGTAAATTGAACAAATGTGATAGAATTTTGCTGAATTCTTAAATTAACCATAATATAAAATGATCTAATCGGGTCTCTGATTGCCCTACCCTAGAAGTTTAATAGTGCATTTTACTCGCCATTTCATGCGCTTTGAGATACCGCTTAGCCCAATACGCTATCTGAAATAGGAGCGACGTAAATTAGACAAATGTGATAGAATTTCGCTGAATTCTTATATTAACCAAAATATAAAATAATCTAATCGGGTCTCTGATTGCTCTATCACAGATGTTTAAGACTGCATTTTACTCGCCATTCCACGCGCTTTGAGATGCCGCCTAGCCCAGTACGCTATCTGAAATAGGAGCGACGTAAATGGAACAAATGTGATAGAATTTCGCTGGATTCTTATATTAACCAAAATATAAAATGATCTAATCGGGTCTCTGATTGCCCTATCATAGAAGTTTAATAGTGCATTTTACTCGCCATTCCACGCGGTTTAAGTTGCCGCCTAGCCCAGTACGCTATCTGAAATAGGAGCTACGTAAGTTGAACAAATGTGACAGAATTACGCTGAATTCTTATATTAACCGTAATATAAAATGATCTAGTCGGGTCTCTGTTTGCCTTATCCAAGAAGTTTAATAGTGCATTTTACTCGCCATTTCATGCGCTTTGAGATGCCGCTTAGCCCAATAAGCTATCTGAAATCGGAGCGATGTAAATTGAACAAATGTGATAGAATTTCGCTGAATTCTTATATTAACCAAAATATAAAATGATCTAATCGGGTCTCTGATTGCCCTATCATAGAAGTTTAAGAGTGCATTTTGCTCGCCATTCCACGCGCTTTAAGATGCCGCCTAGCCCAGTACGCTATCTGAAATAGGAGCGACGTAAGTTGAACAAATGTGACAGAATAACGCTGAATTCTTATATTAACCGTAATATAAAATGGTCTAATCGGGTCTCCGTTTGCCTTATCCTAGAAGTTTAATAGTGCATTTTACTCGCCATTTCATGCGCTTTGAGATGCCGCTTAGCCCAATACGCTATCTGCAATAGGAGCGACGTAAATTGAACAAATGTGATAGAATATCGCTGAATGCTTAAATTAACCATAATATAAAATGATCTAATCGGGTCTCTGTTTGCTCTACCCTAGAAGTTTAATAGTGCATTTTAATCGACGTTCCGCGCGCTTTAAGATGGCGCCTAGCCCAGTACGCTATATGAAATAGGAGCGATGTAAATTGAACAAATGTGATCGAATTTTGCTGAATTCTTAAATTATCCATAACATAAAATGATCTAATCGGGTCTCTGTTTGCCCTACCCTAGAAGTTTAATAGTGCATTCTACTCGCCATTTCATGCGCTTTGATATGCCGCTTAGCCCAATACGCTATCTGAAATAGGAGCGACGTAAATTGAACAAATGTGATAGAATTTCGCTGGATTCTTATATTAACCAAAATATAAATGATCTAATCGGAACTCTGATAGCCCTATCATAGAAGTTTAATAGTGCATTTTACTCGCCACTCCACGCGCTTTAGGATGCCGCCTAGCCCAGTATGCTATCTGAAATAGGAGCGACGTAAGTTGAACAAATGTGATAGAATTACGCTGAATTCTTATATTAACCGTAATATAAAATGATCTAATCGGGTCTCTCTTTGCCTTATCCTAGAAGTTTAATAGTGCATTTTACTCGCCATTTCATGCGCTTTGAGATGCCGCTTAGCACAATTTGCTATCTGAAATAGGAGCGACGTAAATTGAACAAATGTGATAGAATTACGCTGCATCCTTATATTAACCAAAATATAAAATGATCTAATCGGATCTCTGATTGCCCTATCATAGAAGTTTAATAGTGCATTTTACTTGCCATTCCACGCGCTTTAAGATGCCGCCTAGCCCAGTATGCTATCTGAAATAGGAACGACGTAAATTGAACAAATGTGATAGAATTTTGCTGAATTCTTAAATTAACCATAATATAAAATGATCTAATCGGGTCTCTGATTGCCCTACCCTAGAAGTTTAATAGTGCATTTTACTCGCCATTTCGTGCGCTTTGAGATACCGCTTAGCCCAATACGCTATCTGAAATAGGAGCGACGTAAATTAGACAAATGTGATAGAATTTCGCTGAATTCTTATATTAACCAAAATATAAAATAATCTAATCGGGTCTCTGATTGCTCTATCACAGATGTTTAAGAGTGCATTTTACTCGCCATTCCACGCGCTTTGAGATGCCGCTTAGCCCAGTACGCTATCTGAAATAGGAGCGACGTTAGTTGAACAGATGTGATAGAATTACGCTGAATTCTTATATTAACCGTAATATAAAATGATCTCATCGGGTCTCTGATTGCCCTACCCTAGAAGTTTAATAGTGCATTTTACTCGCCCTTTCGTGCGCTCTGAGATGCCGCTTAGCCCAATACGCTATCTGAAATAGGAGCGACGTAAATTGAACAAATGTGATAGAATTTCCCTGGATTCTTATATTAACCAAAATATAAAATGATCTAATCGGGTCTCTGATTGCCCTATCATAGAAGTTTAATAGTGCATTTTACTCGCCACTCCACGCGGTTTAAGTTGCCGCATAGCCCAGTACGCTATCTGAAATAGGAGCGACGTAAATTGAACAAATGTGACAGAATTACGCTGAATTCTTATATTAACCGTAATATAAATTGATCTAGTCGGGTCTCTGTTTGCCTTATCCAAGAAGTTTAATAGTGCATTTTACTCGCCATTTCATGCGCTTTGAGATGGCGCTTATCCCAAATCGCTATCTGAAATAGGAGCGACGTAAATTGAACAAATGTGATAGAATTTCCCTGAATTCTTATATTAACCTTAATGTAAAATCATGTAATCGGGTCTTTGTTCGCCCAATCCTAGAAGTTTAATAGTGCATTTCACTCGTCATTTCATGCGCTTTGAGATGGCGCTTCGCCCAATACACTATCTGATACAGGAGCGACGTAAATTGAACAAATGTGATAGAATTTCCCTGAATTCTTAAACTAACCATAATATAAAATGATCTAACCGGGTCTCTGATTGCCCTACGCTAGAAGTTTAATAGTGTATTTTACTTGCCATTTCATGCGCTTTGAGATGCCGCTTAGCCCAATACGCTATCTGAAATAGGAGCGACGTAAATTAAATAAATGAGATAGAATTTCGCTGAATTCATGTATTAACCAAAATATAAAATGATCTAATCGGGTCTCTGATTGCCCTATCATAGAAGATTAACAGTGCATTTTACTCGCCATTCCTCGCGTTTTAAGATGCCGCCTAGCCCAGTTCGCTAGCTGAAATAGGAACGACGTAAATTGAACAAACGTGATAGAATTTCCCTGAATTCTTATATTAACTTTAATGTAAAATGATCTAATCGGTTCTCGGTTCGCCCTACCCTAGAAGTTTAATAGTGCCTTTCACTCGCCATTCCACGCGGTTTAAGTTGCCGCCTAGCCCAGTACGCTTTCTGAAATAGGAGCTACGTAAGTTGAACAAATGTGACAGAATTACGCTGAATTCTTATATTAACCGTAATATAAAATGATCTATTCGGGTCTCTCTTTGCCTTATCCTAGAAGTTTAATAGTGCATTTTACTCGCCATTTCATGCGCTTTGAGATGCCGCTTAGCCCAATACGCTATCTGAAATAGGAGCGACGTAAATTGAACAAATGTGATAGAATTACGCTGCATCCTTATATTAACCAAAATATAAAATGATCTAATCCGATCTCTGATTGCCCTATCATAGAAGTTTAATAGTGCATTTTACTCGCCATTCCACGCGCTTTAAGATGCCGCCTAGCCCAGTATGCTATCTGAAATAGGAACGACGTAAATTGAACAAATGTGATAGAATTTTGCTGAATTCTTAAATTAACCATAATATAAAATGATCTAATCGGGTCTCTGATTGCCCTACCCTAGAAGTTTAATAGTGCATTTTACTCGCCATTTCATGCGTTTTGAGATGCCGCTTAGCCCAATACGCTATCTGAAATAGGAGCGACGTAAATTAGACAAATGTGATAGAATTTCGCTGAATTCTTATATTAACCAAAATATAAAATAATCTAATCGGGTCTCTGATTGCCCTATCACAGATGTTTAAGAGTGCATTTTACTCGCCATTCCACGCGCCTTGAGATGCCGCCTAGCCCAGTACGCTATCTGAAATAGGAGCGACGTTAGTTGTACAGATGTGATAGAATTACGCTGAATTCTTATATTAACCGTAATATAAAATGATCTTATCGGGTCTCTGATTGCCCTACCCTAGAAGTTTAATAGTGCATTTTACTCGCCCTTTCGTGCGCTTTGAGATGCCGCTTAGCCCAATACGCTATCTGAAATAGGAGCGACGTAAATTGAACAAATGTGATAGAATTTCGCTGGATTCTTATATTAACCAAAATATAAAATGATCTAATCGGGTCTCTGATTGCCCTATCATAGAAGTTTAATAGTGCATTTTACTCGCCATTCCACGCGGTTTAAGTTGCCGCCTAGCCCAGTAGGCTATCTGAAATAGGAGCTACGTAAGTTGAACAAATGTGACAGAATTACACTGAATTCTTATATTAACCGTAATATAAAATGATCTAGTCGGGTCTCTGTTTGCCTTATCCAAGAAGTTTAATAGTGCATTTTACTCGCCATTTCATGCGCTTTGAGATGCCGCTTAGCCCAATACGCTATCTGCAATAGGAGCGACGTAAATTGAACAAATGTGATAGAATATCGCTGAATGCTTAAATTAACCATAATATAAAATGATCTAATCGGGTCTCTGTTTGCCCTACCCTAGAAGTTTAATAGTGCATTTTACTCGACGTTCCGCGCGCTTTAAGATGCCGCCTAGCCCAGTATGCTATCTGAAATAGGAGCGACGTAAGTTGAACAAATGTGATAGAATTACGCTGAATTCTTATATTAACCGTAATATAAAATGATCTAATCGGGTCTCTGTTTGCCTTATCCTCGAAGTTTAATAGTGCATTTTACTCGCCATTTCATGCGCATTGAGATGCCGCTTAGCCCAATACGCCATCTGAAATAGGAGCGACATGAATTGAACAAATGTGATAGAGTTTCGCTGAATTCTTATATTAACCATAATATAAAATGATCTTATCGGGTCTCTGTTTGCCCTACCCTAGTAGTTTAATAGTGCATTTTACTCGCCATTTCTTGCGCTTTGAGATGCCGCTTAGCCCAATACGCTATCTGAAATATCAGCGACGTAAGTTGAACAAATGTGATAGAATTACGCTGAATTCTTATATTAACCGTAATATAAAATGATCTAATCGGGTCTCTCTTTGCCTTATCCTCGAAGTTTAATAGTGCATTCTACTCGCCATTTCATGCGCTTTGATATGCCGCTTAGCCCAATACGCTATCTGAAATAGGAGCGATGTAAATTGAACAAATGTGATGCAATTTCGCTGAATTCTTTTATTAACCATAATGTAAAATGATCTAATCGGGTCTCTGTTCGCCCTAGCCTAGAACTTTAATCGTGCATTTTATTCGCCATTCCACGCGCTTTAAGATGCCGCCTAGGCCTGTACGCTATCTGAAATAGGAGCGACGTAAATTGAACAAATGTGATAGAATTTCCCTGAAATCTTATATTAAACAATACATAAAATGATCTAAACGGGACTCTGACTGCCCTACCATAGAAGTTTAGTTCGTGCATTTTACTCGCCCTTCCACGCGCATTAAGATTCCGCCTAGCCCAGTACGCTATCCGAAATAGGAGCTACGTAAGTTGAACAAATGTCACAGAATTACGCTGAATTCTTATATTAACCGTAATATAAAATGATCTAATCGGGTCTCTCTTTGCCTTATCCTAGATGTTTAATAGTGCATTTTACTCGCCATTTCATGCGCTTTGAGATGCCGCTTAGCCCAATACGCTGTCTGAAATAGGAGCGACGTAAATTGAACAAATGTGATAGAATTACGCTGCATACTTATATTAACCAAAATATAAAATGATCTAATCCGATCTCTGATTGCCCTATCATAGAAGTTTAATAGTGCATTTTACTCGCCATTCCACGCGCTTTAAGATGCCGCCTAGCCCAGTATGCTATCTGAAATAGGAACGACGTAAATTGAACAAATGTGATAGAATTTTGCTGAATTCTTAAATTAACCATAATATAAAATGATCTAATCGGGTCTCTGATTGCCCTACCCTAGAAGTTTAATAGTGCATTTTACTCGCCATTTCATGCGCTTTGAGATACCGCTTAGCCCAATACGCTATCTGAAATAGGAGCGACGTAAATTAGACAAATGTGATAGAATTTCGCTGAATTCTTATATTAACCAAAATATAAAATAATCTAATCGGGTCTCTGATTGCCCTATCACAGATGTTTAAGAGTGCATTTTACTCGCCATTCCACGCGCTTTGAGATGCCGCCTAGCCCAGTACGCTATCTGAAATAGGAGCGACGTTAGTTGTACAGATGTGATAGAATTACGCTGAATTCTTATATTAACCGTAATATAAAATGATCTTATCGGGTCTCTGATTGCCCTACCCTAGAAGTTTAATAGTGCATTTTACTCGCCCTTTCGTGCGCTTTGAGATGCCGCTTAGCCCAATACGCTATCTGAAATAGGAGCGACGTAAATTGAACAAATGTGATAGAATTTCGCTGGATTCTTATATTAACCAAAATATAAAATGATCTAATCGGGTCTCTGATTGCCCTATCATAGAAGTTTAATAGTGCATTTTACTCGCCATTCCACGCGGTTTAAGTTGCCGCCTAGCCCAGTAGGCTATCTGAAATAGGAGCTACGTAAGTTGAACAAATGTGACAGAATTACACTGAATTCTTATATTAACCGTAATATAAAATGATCTAGTCGGGTCTCTGTTTGCCTTATCCAAGAAGTTTAATAGTGCATTTTACTCGCCATTTCATGCGCTTTGAGATGCCGCTTAGCCCAATACGCTATCTGCAATAGGAGCGACGTAAATTGAACAAATGTGATAGAATATCGCTGAATGCTTAAATTAACCATAATATAAAATGATCTAATCGGGTCTCTGATTGCCCTATCATTGAAGATTAACAGTGCATTTTACTCGCCATTCCTCGCGTTTTAAGATGCCGCCTAGCCCAGTACGCTAGCTGAAATAGGAACGACGTAAATTGAAAAAATGTGATAGAATTTTGCTGAATTCTTAAATTAACCATAATATAAATTGATCTAATCGGGTCTCTGTTTGCCCTACCCTAGAAGTTTAATAGTGCATTTTACTCGCCATTTCATGCGCTTTGAGATGCCGCTTCGCCCAATACGCTATCTGAAATAGGAGCGACGTAAATTGAACGAATGTGATAGAATTTCGCTGAATTCTTATATTAACCAAAATATAAATGATCTAATCGGGACTCTGATAGCCCTATCATAGAAGTTTAATAGTGCATTTTACTCGCCATTCCACGCGCTTTAAGATGCCGCCTAGCCCAGTATGCTATCTGAAATAGGAGCGACGTAAGTTGAACAAATGTGATAGAATTACGCTGAATTCTTATATTAACCGTAATATAAAATGATCTAATCGGGTCTCTGTTTGCCTTATCCTCGAAGTTTAATAGTGCATTTTACTCGCCATTTCATGCGCATTGAGATGCCGCTTAGCCCAATACGCCATCTGAAATAGGAGCGACATGAATTGAACAAATGTGATAGAGTTTCGCTGAATTCTTATATTAACCATAATATAAAATGATCTTATCGGGTCTCTGTTTGCCCAACCCTAGAAGTTTAATAGTGCATTTTACTCGCCATTTCATGCGCATTGAGATGCCGCTTAGCCCAATACGCCATCTGAAATAGGAGCGACATGAATTGAACAAATGTGATAGAGTTTCGCTGAATTCTTATATTAACCATAATATAAAATGATCTTATCGGGTCTCTGTTTGCCCTACCCTAGAAGTTTAATAGTGCATTTTACTCGCCATTTCTTGCGCTTTGAGATGCCGCTTAGCCCAATACGCTATCTGAAATATCAGCGACGTAAGTTGAACAAATGTGATAGAATTACGCTGAATTCTTATATTAACCGTAATATAAAATGATCTAATCGGGTCTCTCTTTGCCTTATCCTCGAAGTTTAATAGTGCATTTTACTCGCCATTTCATGCGCTTTGAGATGCCGCTTAGCCCAATACGGTATATGAAATAGGAGCGACGTAAATTGAACAAATGTGACAGAATTTCGCTGAATTCTTATATTAACCGACATATAAAATTATCTAATCCGGTCTCTGTTTGCCCTACCCTAGAAGTTTAATAGTGCATTTTACGAGCCACTTCTTTCGCTTTGAGATTCAGCTTAGCCCAATACGCTATCTGAAATAGGAGCGACGTAAATTGAACAAATGTGATAGAATTTCGCTGAATTCATATATTAACCTTAATGTAAAATTATCTAATCGGGTCTTTGTTCGCCCTACCCTAGAAGTTTAACAGTGCATTTCACTCGTCATTTCATGCGCTTTGAGATGCCGCTTAGCACAATTTGCTATCCGAAATAGGAGCGACGTAAACTGAACAAATGTGATAGAATTACGCTGCATCCTTATATTAACCAAAATATAAAATGATCTAATCGGATCTCTGATTGCCCTATCATAGAAGTTTAATAGTGCATTTTACTCGCCATTCCACGCGCTTTAAGATGCCGCCTAGCCCAGTATGCTATCTGAAATAGGAACGACGTAAATTGAACAAATGTGATAGAATTTTGCTGAATTCTTAAATTAACCATAATATAAAATGATCTAATCGGGTCTCTGATTGACCTACCCTAGAAGTTTAATAGTGCATTTTACTCGCCATTTCATGCGCTTTGAGATGCCGCTTAGCCCAATACGCTATCTGAAATAGGAGCGACGTAAATTAGACAAATGTGATAGAATTTCGCTGAATTCTTATATTAACCAAAATATAAAATAATCTAATCGGGTCTCTGATTGCCCTATCACAGATGTTTAAGAGTGCATTTTACTCGCCATTCCACGCGCTTTGAGATGCCGCCTAGCCCAGTACGCTATCTGAAATAGGAGCGACGTTAGTTGTACAGATGTGATAGAATTACGCTGAATTCTTATATTAACCGTAATATAAAATGATCTTATCGGGTCTCTGATTGCCGTACCCTAGAAGTTTAATAGTGCATTTTACTCGCCCTTTCGTGCGCTTTGAGATGCCGCTTAGCCCAATACGCTATCTGAAATAGGAGCGACGTAAATTGAACAAATGTGATAGAATTTCGCTGGATTCTTATATTAACCAAAATAGAAAATGATCTAATCGGGTCTCTGATTGCCCTATCATAGAAGTTTAATAGTGCATTTTACTCGCCATTCCACGCGGTTTAAGTTGCCGCCTAGCCCAGTACGCTATCTGAAATAGGAGCTACGTAAGTTGAACAAATGTGACAGAATTACGCTGAATTCTTATATTAACCGTAATATAAAATGATCTAGTCGGGTCTCTGTTTGCCTTATCCAAGAAGTTTAATAGTGCATTTTACTCGCCATTTCATGCGCTTTGAGATGCCGCTTAGCCCAATAAGCTATCTGAAATCGGAGCGATGTAAATTGAACAAATGTGATAGAATTTCGCTGAATTCTTATATTAACCAAAATAGAAAATGATCTAATCGGGTCTCTGATTGCCCTATCATAGAAGTTTAAGAGTGCATTTTGCTCGCCATTCCACGCGCTTTAAGATGCCGCCTAGCCCAGTACGCTATCTGAAATAGGAGCGACGTAAATTGAACAAATGTGATAGAATATCGCTGAACGCTTAAATTAACCATAATATAAAATGATCTAATCGGGTCTCTGTTTGCCCTACCCTAGAAGTTTAATAGTGCATTCTACTCGCCATTTCATGCGCTTTGATATGCCGCTTAGCCCAATACGCTATCTGAAATTGGAGCGATGTAAATTGAACAAATGTGATGCAATTTCGCTGAATTCTTTTATTAACCATAATGTAAAATGATCTAATCGGGTCTCTGTTCGCCCTAGCCTAGAACTTTAATCGTGCATTTTATTCGCCATTCCACGCGCTTTAAGATGCCGCCTAGGCCTGTACGCTATCTGAAATAGGAGCGACGTAAATTGAACAAATGTGATAGAATTTTGCTGAATTCTTACATTAACCATAATATAAAATGATCTAATCGGGTCTCTGTTTGCCCTACCCTAGAAGTTTAATAGTGCCTTTTACTCGACGTTCCGCGCGCTTTAAGATGGCGCCTAGCCCAGTACGCTAGCTAAAATAGGAACGACGTAAATTGAACAAATGTGATAGAATTTTGCTGAATTGTTAAATTAACCATAACATAAAATGATCTAATCGGGTCTCTGTTTGCCCTACCCTAGAAGTTTAATAGTGCATTCTACTCGCCATTTCATGCGCTTTGAGATGCCGCTTAGCCCAATACGCTATCTGAAATAGGAGCGACGTAAATTGAACGAATGTGATAGAATTTCGCTGAATTCTTATATTAACCAAAATATAAATGATCTAATCGGGACTCTGATAGCCCTATCATAGAAGTTTAATAGTGCATTTTACTCGCCACTCCACGCGCTTTAGGATGCCGCCTAGCCCAGTATGCTATATGAAATAGGAGCGACGTAAGTTGAACAAATGTGATAGAATTACGCTGAATTCTTATATTAACCGTAATATAAAATGATCTAATCGGGTATCTCTTTGCCTTATCCTAGAAGTTTAATAGTGCATTTTACTCGCCATTTCATGCGCTTTGAGATGCCGCTTAGCCCAATACGGTATATGAAATAGGAGCGACGTAAATTGAACAAATGTGACAGAATTTCGCTGAATTCTTATATTAACCAACATATAAAATTATCTAATCCGGTCTCTGTTTGCCCTACCCTAGAAGTTTATAGTGCATTTTACGAGCCACTTCTTGCGCTTTGAGATTCAGCTTAGCCCAATACGCTATCTGAAATAGGACCGACGTAAATTGAACAAATGTGATAGAATTTCGCTGAATTCATATATTAACCTTAATGTAAAATGATCTAATCGGATCTTTGTTCGCCCTACCCTAGAAGTTTAACAGTGCATTTCACTCGTCATTTCATGCGCTTTGAGATGCCGCTTAGCACAATTTGCTATCTGAAATAGGAGCGACGTAAATTGAACAAATGTGATAGAATTACGCTGCATCCATATATTAACCAAAATATAAAATGATCTAATCGGATCTCTGATTGCCCTATCATAGAAGTTTAATAGTGCATTTTACTTGCCATTCCACGCGCTTTAAGATGCCGCCTAGCCCAGTATGCTATCTGAAATAGGAACGACGTAAATTGAACAAATGTGATAGAATTTTGCTGAATTCTTAAATTAACCATAATATAAAATGATCTAATCGGGTCTCTGATTGCCCTACCCTAGAAGTTTAATAGTGCATTTTCTCGTCATTTCATGCGCTTTGAGATGGCGCTTCGCCCAATACACTATCTGAAACAGGAGCGACGTAAATTGAACAAATGTGATAGAATATCGCTGAATGCTTAAATTAACCATAATATAAAATGATCTAATCGGGTCTCTGTTTGCCCTACCCTAGAAGTTTAATAGTGCATTTTACTCGACGTTCCGCGCGCGTTAAGATGGCGCCTAGCCCAGTACGCTATATGAAATAGGAGCGATGTAAATTGAACAAATGTGATAGAATTTTGCTGAATTCTTAAATTAACCATAACATAAAATGATCTAATCGGGTCTCTGTTTGCCCTACCCTAGAAGTTTAATAGTGCATTCTACACGCCATTTCATGCGCTTTGAGATGCCGCTTAGCCCAATACGCTATCTGAAATAGGAGCGACGTAAATTGAACGAATGTGATAGAATTTCGCTGAATTCTTATATTAACCAAAATATAAATGATCTAATCGGGACTCTGATAGCCCTATCATAGAAGTTTAATAGTGCATTTTACTCGCCACTCCACGCGCTTTAGGATGCCGCCTAGCCCAGTATGCTATCTGAAATAGGAGCGACGTAAGTTGAACAAATGTGATAGAATTACGCTGAATTCTTATATTAACCGTAATATAAAATGATCTAATCGGGTCTCTCTTTGCCTTATCCTAGAAGTTTAATAGTGCATTTTACTCGCCATTTCATGCGCTTTGAGATGCCGCTTAGCCCAATACGGTATATGAAATAGGAGCGACGTAAATTGAACAAATGTGACAGAATTTCGCTGAATTCTTATATTAACCAACATATAAAATTATCTAATCCGGTCTCTGTTTGCCCTACCCTAGAAGTTTAATAGTGCATTTTACGAGCCACTTCTTGCGCTTTGAGATTCAGCTTAGCCCAATACGCTATCTGAAATAGGACCGACGTAAATTGAACAAATGTGATAGAATTTCGCTGAATTCATATATTAACCTTAATGTAAAATGATCTAATCGGGTCTTTGTTCGCCCTACCCTAGAAGTTTAACAGTGCATTTCACTCGTCATTTCATGCGCTTTGAGATGCCGCTTAGCACAATTTGCTATCTGAAATAGGAGCGACGTAAATTGAACAAATGTGATAGAATTACGCTGCATCCTTATATTAACCAAAATATAAAATGATCTAATCGGATCTCTGATTGCCCTATCATAGAAGTTTAATAGTGCATTTTACTTGCCATTCCACGCGCTTTAAGATTCCGCCTAGCCCAGTATGCTATCTGAAATAGGAACGACGTAAATTGAACAAATGTGATAGAATTTTGCTGAATTCTTAAATTAACCATAATATAAAATGATCTAATCGGGTCTCTGATTGCCCTACCCTAGAAGTTTAATAGTGCATTTTACTCGCCATTTCATGCGCTTTGAGATACAGCTTAGCCCAATACGCTATCTGAAATAGGAGCGACGTAAATTAGACAAATGTGATAGAATTTCGCTGAATTCTTATATTAACCAAAATATAAAATAATCTAATCGGGTCTCTGATTGCTCTATCACAGATGTTTAAGAGTGCATTTTACTCGCCATTCCACGCGCTTTGAGATGCCGCCTAGCCCAGGACGCTATCTGAAATAGGAGCGACGTTAGTTGAACAGATGTGATAGAATTACGCTGAATTCTTATATTAACCGTAATATAAAATGATCTTATCGGGTCTCTGATTGCCCTACCCTAGAAGTTTGAAAGTGCATTTTACTCGCCCTTTCGTGCGCTCTGAGATGCCGCTTAGCCCAATACGCTATCTGAAATAGGAGCGACGTAAATTGAACAAATGTGATAGAATTTCCCTGGATTCTTATATTAACCAAAATATAAAATGATCTAATCGGGTCTCTGATTGCCCTATCATAGAAGTTTAATAGTGCATTTTACTCGCCACTCCACGCGGTTTAAGTTGCCGCATAGCCCAGTACGCTATCTGAAATAGGAGCGACGTAAATTGAACAAATGTGACAGAATTACGCTGAATTCTTATATTAACCGTAATATAAATTGATCTAGTCGGGTCTCTGTTTGCCTTATCCAAGAAGTTTAATAGTGCATTTTACTCGCCATTTCATGCGCTTTGAGATGGCGCTTATCCCAAATCGCTATCTGAAATAGGAGCGACGTAAATTGAACAAATGTGATAGAATTTCCCTGAATTCTTATATTAACCTTAATGTAAAATGATGTAATCGGGTCTTTGTTCGCCCAACCCTAGAAGTTTAATAGTGCATTTCACTCGTCATTTCATGCGCTTTGAGATGGCGCTTCGCCCAATACACTATCTGAAACAGGAGCGACGTAAATTGAACAAATGTGATAGAATTTCCCTGAATT